>JABJVR010036718.1:0-33063 GCA_025773905.1 Chitala chitala
AACCGGCCGGGAAAGTGGTTTGCTGTCAAAAAGTCATTTTTGCCTACCCCCCCCCCCCCCAAGTTGTTTCCATGAAATCAAAGGCTGCCAGGCAGTGGAGACGAATTCTGATAAATGACCCAAAACTCGTGCACCTCCCTACAGAACTAGCTACCCACGTGACGGATGTTCGACGGCAGGTAAGGTGAAATGATGTGTATTAGGAGCCAGACGACCTCCTTCTGTGGTGGTGTGGCACTCCAAGCTGGCGGGCTGTGGTGACCCTCACCCCCCCATTCTTAGCTTGGCGGGTGCTCTGCCCTTTCTTTCGATAGGATGGAATCTTCCTCCAGAGTGATACAAGCTGTTCAACACCCAAAGCATGCTGAAGTACTGCAGAGAGCTGGCTATAGAGCACTTATTTTTATCTAATACTCCTAAGCGCTCTAAAAAAGGCCATGAATCATTTCAACCACAATCTTTATTTAATTTTAAGGATTATAGAAATGTTGAAGAGAAGTGCAAATTGGTCATTATTCCAGAAAAATCGCATATTTATTGTGTCTCATTAAGGATGAAAACCAAGAAACAAGAAGAGAGTGTGCCCCAGCCCCCTGCCCCCCTCCATGTTCCCTCACTTTTCTGAGTTCTTGCGTGGCCGGCGAAAGCTTGACATGTTCTCGTTCAGTGCATAGATGCGTCGGGAGAACTCCTCGAAGCCAGCGGCGTCCAGCTCGCCCAGGACCTGCTCATCACACTCCACAGCGATGGCGTGGTCCACTGGGATGCAAGGGTACTCCTCCAGGTGCTCGGCGCCGGCAAAGCCCGTGGCTTCTGTGCCCATGATCTCTTCAGCACGCTCGACGGGGCAGCAGAGCTCTGCAGGCAAGTCATCCCCAGGCACCGCTGCGCCGTTCACGGTGCCCACATGCGGGTCCAGGGGAGCACCTGGCAGATCTGCCTGCTCTCCGGCGGGCAGGCCGTTAGACCCAACCCCTGGCCCAGCAGCAAAGCCCTCTGCTGCAGCCACCTCCTTGGCCAGGTCGATGCTGGCATCCAGGGAGGAGGACATGTTCTTGGGCGAGCTTACAGCCAACGGCACGGCAACGGGATGAGTCAGGGCTGTGTTGTAACTAGGCAGGGGTGTTCTATACTTCTGTTTGTCAGCCTCCGAGCTGGCCCGCTTACGCATGCCCTGGTCCGGGGAACTGACTCTGTCAGAGTAGCCCACCTCTGACACCATGGAGGGAAGCTCCAGGGTCTTGGACGGCACGGGGATGGAGCTGGACACGCTGTGTCGATCGCTGTGGAGGAGACGAAAGTGAAGAAAAAGATACGGCTGTGATCTTAATACTGCGTGTTACACAAGCCAACTAAGTTGACGCGCCTATATAGGACAGACTCTGTTAAACAAGCTTCTGTACCAAAAACATCAGAGATCACATAAGAAGACTTATTTTTTTGATATGTCATCTTTGTGGGAAAATTGTCTAACAAAGCAGTTTAGTGCACTTCTTTGGGATTAAGGACAAGATAAGGCTGTCACCTCAGAATCATGACACAAGCCTGTGCAACCCAACCTGGAACAGCCTGAAGCACCAAGCGAAACAAAGCGTACTACAACAGTCAGCCTGACCAAATAAAGAGGCATTGATGTGTATCAATAAAGGGGAGCAGCAGCTTCAAGGAAAGAGAGAGCAGGCAGAAACGTGGAAATTAGAAAAAGAATAAAAGGGAGGCAGTGGGGTTGGCAGTGGAAGGTAGTCGCTTGTGCACCTGAGCACAGCTGTGTTAGACTCAGGCTGGAGAAGATCTTTCATATGCTACAGAGGTCACTATGGTGGCAGTTGAGGTTGATGCAGGATGCACCGAGCCGAGTTCTCTCCAACCTCAGTCTCGCCACACAGCTATCTGCACAAGCCACTCTGCCTGTGCGACATCATTACGCACAACTGCGGCTTCTTGTACAGGTCAGACTGACATGGGAGCATACCTAAACAGTCCCATTCCTTCTGTTCACTGAAATGATCCCAAAGGACCACTCCTCTCTTCAAACCACAAGCATGAAGGCCGCCGAGTCTATGTGTATGATGACTGAGAACAAATCATTGAGTGTAGGTGTACTCAATAAGCAGTCTACAATGGAGTGGTCAGCTGTACAGCACGGATGGATACCAGCACCTTTAGATTGCCTAATACATTTTTATGAAAGCTTGCTAAGGCAGCATGGGGAGGTTTCATTGCTAGCAAGGGGTGTGTATGTTTTGTTTTTACATTCATCGTCACCATGATCCACAGAAACAAGTTCTCATGTTTGTTTACACACATTTACTCATCTGCAGATACTGTATTTGCTCCATCTTGTCTTGCTACAACCACTCCTTGTCCCTTTACTACACCCACTGTCTGCCTCTGCATACCAGGCAGCAGAAACTGAAAGAAAACGGCCTCCAAATTCAGACCTGTGCAACCCAGGTGTGGTCATAAAGTTCACCAGACACAGGAGATAAGAGCACAAACAACAAGCAAACGCAGCTCTAATCTCACAAATGCCAACAACAGAGGCGAAAGAAGGCCAATGATGGCACAGAAGGGCTTTGCAAAAGAATCCTTATCAAGTCTTCTGTTATTAAAAAAACCAAATCCTGGTGCACAGCTTGCCATCTGAGAAGACCACCTCTCACTTCAATCGGTGGGGTCAAATGTTTTTGAAGAAAAGCAAAGATAACATTTAAGCCTGTCTTTCCTCTCTCACTTTCCAGCATCTCAGCTTTCACAATTCTGGCATCTCTTGTGTGTCTTCAAATAAATTGGCATTCATGGAAACAACAAAGGAACCAATTAAATCAGTTAATCACATGCACAGATAAACGTCAGGCAAACAGAACCTGTTCTATTGATTTAGTAATAGAGATGCATTATGGGAAAATATACAAGTTTGGAAATCTTTTCTTTTACAACATGTAGGTAATTCTTGCAAGTAAATGCTCGTTCTGTGATTTAAGCAGCTTCCACACAAACATGAATAAAATTGAGACTATTGGATGGGAAGAATTCCATAAGAACTGAATTCACATTCAACTACATGGGAATACTACTCACTTTAAAAATATATCCAAAAATTCTCTGACAAAAATAACGGTATTACAAAAAAAAAAAAATACAATGATGTATGGACACTTCTCTAGGTATGCGATTCCAACACATGCAAATCCATAATTCATAAGGGAGATGCGTTATGGGAAATTTTCTGACGCATAAAATTTGCAGAACATGCCTCCGCAAAAAAATAAAATGAAAAAGAACGATGAAGGACAAAATTAATCATCTTTTGCACGTGAACTCGGTTTCGTCACAACAATCTGAGAAAATCTGACACATAACTGATTTACATCAGGGGTTGCAGAATGCATTAATTAGATATGTTGGGAACCACATGTATGTGTCTGCCTATTATTCTATTGTCTCTTCCAGTGGCTAAAAGGCCTGCAGCTGACCAGTTAAAAGCGTTCTTCCACAAAGACAGGCTGTAGAGAACACCTTTTCATCTATCGCAGTAATCAGGAAAGCTCCATTCTGTCTTTGTGACACTTTCCACTGAAAAAGTTTCTTTAAACACATGTCAAATTAAGGCACAATCAGCAGCACACAGCACTGAGTGTCAGCATTGCCAAGCCAGGCTTACACACTGTCATAATATTTTTCATGCAACACATTCTCACACCATGACTCTTGACACTGCTTTTCATTTGGTCTAATCAACAAGCACCCCCCCAGCTCCACACCCCTAACACACACCACTCATGCACTTCAACAAGGCAAAAACGTCTCGTTTAAAACTGATTACATCAGCGTAGGCAGTCCTAGGTGCTCGAAAGCTTAGCTGGATAATTGGGCACAAGAAACAGATTTGTTGATCGGCCAAACCCCAGCCTTTGGAGAACAGCTCATACAGAAGACACAATGAACCCTTGTTTCTTGGGAGCCCCTGGTAAATAAATACGCTGAACTAGAATCCCCCGGGGATCCGGCAGACACGGAGGGAGCAATGAACACAGAGGATTAACACTTAACGCTTGTTCTCTCCTCTGATTCTCCTGCTCTGTCCGTCTGTCTGTTTCTCCTGTAACCAATCAGATTTCAGGCAGCACTTCCAGACTTGGGGGGGTGGTCCCATGAGTGGAAAACTGTGAGGGTGCTACTGTTGGTGACCCACCAGTGTGTTGTCACCAGACAGCAGAGTCTGGCAGGGGACTACGATTTATATTTTCCCTGACATTTGGCATGTTCACATCGCACCTCCTTTAGGGTCAGGAGGTCTTTGCCTCCCTTCTGCTCCTCACTGGGGATTGTTGCAGTGACACAACTGCAGAAAGTCTCAGTCTAACAGCCTGCCACATTTCGTCCAAACAGTTTGGGCAGTTCTAGAATTCCAAACATGTCCACTTTCTTTAACTTGTCTAGAGCTAAAGGCAGTTTGTTGCATTCTAAACTTCATTGCAGAATAGTTGGATGGTTACAGCATCGGTACAAAATAATTAATTTATAACTATTCTCAGGAGCTATTAGTGTACCGAACACACTGACAGCATACAGATCTAAACGAACTGACAGCATACAGATCTAAACGAACTGACAGCATACAGATCTAAAACTTGCAGTAATAACATAGTGCAACACTGTTTATGATATTAAAGGACTCTTCCGAGATTTGTTTCAGATTACGCATTCTCCACTTTTGTGGAGAAAAGCTGGTTTGGCACCATAAATCTTCAGGTTTGGTTTTGGTGGATGAAGCTCCTCACTGTAAGCTAATTCAATAAAGCCCATTCATATTAAGCCATTTGTTCTGCAGGAAATCCTCTGTCTCGCTGCTATGTTCGCTGTGTCGTACGTCTAGGGAGATGCGGATGAACGTGTCCAGCCTCCCAGCCCTTCTCGACATGACATGACAACAGCTAAACTTTTGTCTCAGGAAGCCGAAAAGCTCTGTTCTACCAGAACCAGCTAATAAAAACGTGGGGAGTGGGTTGAGGGCTGGGATTTATAGCTGACACCACTGCTCTGCACCTTCAGACTAAACGCTGGAGTCAGCGAGTGCGGGCGAGGGGCCTCTAAAGACTTCGACCTGTGAGCTGCTGCCAGAGTCTCCTTCACTGGAGGGCAGTGCACGGACACAAGCCAGGGCTTTCGCCATCAGCAGCAGCAAGCGGACAGAGGCTCTGACCGGCTGGCTCACTTCACAGCCAGCAAAAGACCCCATTGTTGTCACTGCCACTGTTGTCTTCAGCTCGCTGGCCCCCTTTGCCAGGGCACAGCAGAGCACTGTCCCAGAGGCATCTGCATTGGTAACAGCCAAATACCAATGGAAACGTGACCCCACTCCCTTGCTCCTGGTCCTCCAAGGAAAAGGCAGAGCGGAGAGGCCTGACTCAAGCCTTCTCATGCTGGATTTGTACCAAGAGCAGGCGAAGCCTATGGTGTCGGGACCTAAATGGCTCCCTGGGTATTCCTGAGATCCCAGTACAGAGGAAGCAGAAGTGGGCTCCCTCCCTGCCCGCCTCGCGCACTTCTCACTCCCTGCTTCTGCTTTGCTCCGTATTTGTCCATAACTCACGAGCAGGCCTCGGGCAGGGACAGTATCTGCATTTAAGTGTTTTTAAAAGTGGATTTCAGGGAGGACAGAAAAACTAAATCCATTAGGAAAGGGAATAAAATATGAACATCCTTAAGACTTTACTGTCATCAAGATCAAGTGCTGGACTCCCACACTGAGTACGTGAGCGAGGAATGTGCTCTAGAGCCACGCGCAAGACCTTCTGAGGATCCCTGCTGTGTTACGGTTCTTTAAAACCTGGAGTCCCATGGTGTTCAGGTTCATTACAAGCAGCATGTTCACATGCAAAGCGAAAAGAAAAACGAGGCTAGCTCCTTATGCAAACGCAACAATTTGGTTTGTGTTTTTTAACAGCTCAAATGCATCAATCACAGGTAAAAATTCTGATGTGTAAAATGAGCCTTTAGGGTCTCCCATGATGGAATTAAGAAATCCAGGACAAACTGTGAGTTGTAGCACTCAAGGATGGACCTGGGAAACACTCGGAGACCTGGAAGCAGTATAGCCACTGAATTGCGCACTTTTAGCGTGGAAAAGTTTCTGCATGGCAAGAGAGGTCATAGGTCAGACATCATCTGGTTCATGTTATAGGCTTCAACACGTGCAGGATATCTGAGGATTCAGCTGTAGGAGTTCCATACCTCTCAAAACACTGTCCACAAACAACATTAACATACACAATGACCTACCATGCAACTAAAGACTGAAAGTGGGCATGTTAGAAACCATGGGAATGTTGGGAAAAAATGATTTCGGTTCACTGTCAGGAAAATGACAGAATAACCTTGCTCTGACAACATGTTTGGGTTATGAATTGTCCACCATTAGCAGGCTCAAGGTCAGACCGAAAATCTCGGAGGAGACGAGGCGTGTGCAGCTGGATTTCATAAAACAAGATTCTGTGCACAAGGATGCTTTATTATGTCACACAGGCCGAGCGCCTTGAGGAATCCTGCTATATAATCCCTGCCACTCCTTTCAGAGATGCACTAACTGAAGATGATTCCTGGGCTCTGACCAGCAGGCCGTTCAAAGGGCCGAAGCTCCCCCTGGTGGCGGAGCCGTACGTGGGGCAGATACGTGGACACAGTGATGGGACAGCACTTACCAGCGCACCAGCAGACCATGCTCCAAGAAGTTCTTCAGGTTGGGTAGGGTCTGCCTCAAGTCCGGGGTAGAGAGGCCATGCTGGTACCTCAGCTAGAGGAAGATCCACAGTAAATGTTAGAATGTTAGAACCCTAACCCAAAAAAGAAGCATTACTGGTAATATATAACATGATATACTACTGAATTCACACCAACAATGGAATGACATTTCTGAAAACAGTAAAAACATTTTATAGTATATTCTGTATACATTGGTTGCTGAGGATATGGAGCCTGTTGCAGGCAATGCAATGCAGGTCTGTCTCCAACATGCACACACAAAAAGGACAGTTCAAACTGGGTGCTTCAACATAGAGTACATGTCTTCTGACTGCAGAAAAAACCTGCAGCATTGGAGGAATCCTAGCAATGTAAAGGAAGAACACGCAAACTCCACACACGTGCACACATACACAGTTACCAGACCCAGATGTGAACCCACGACACCGGTGGCGGTGTGAATAAACAGGTCTACCCGGATCTGCCATGACACCCCGTAATAAGTTATATTGTTACATTGTATATTTACATTAAAAGATGGATGCAAGTGCACAATTGATTTATTTAAATTGGGTCATGTTGAGATGGCCTGGGGTCAGAAACAATCATAATTCTCCAGCTATGGACAGCCTTCCATTCATATTTTTAAACCAAATCTTTAATATTAAGTACCAATATGAAGAAAAAGCTGTTGTAACAATTTGGAAGAAAAAAATAATCACAGTCAGCCAGCTTTTTCCATTTTGATTTAGTCATACTCTGTACGAACACTGCAAAGGAAGAGTGTGTAGAAGGGGGATCAGTTAACAGAAAACTGAACCAGCGTCATCTAACAATGTCAACCAAATTAAATCAACTTCCCAGCAGGATACAGAAAAACATATAAAGGTTTTGTACTGTTTTTATCTCCAATTAAATTTTTTATGCACCATATACAGTATATCTATGCATGATAATTTATATTAAGTAATGAAGACTGGAATTGTTAATTTGTTTCTTCAAAAAGAAATTTCACACCTGTTCCTGACAAAATCTGACGATTCTGAAATCATTCCAGTACTAAAAATGTAATTATTAATAAAAAAAAAAAAAAAAAAAAAAAAACATTCGTTTCAAATTTGTGAAATTTACTTGGAATCACAGGCTCCTTGTAAGCATTTAAAAAAATTTATTTAACATTCTACATTGACCCCTTTAAAGCAAGACTGATGACACATCGAGTGGCATTACTTCAAAGACTGCATCACTGTATTATATAGAAATACATATATAAATAACACTGTCAACCACGTACTTCTTTTTACATAGATGACTCCAACACCTGGAATAGTTTATTTCAAGACGGAGTCAAATCTTGGCCTGTGATCTTGGCAGACAGTAACCGTGGTTTTCCTCGAACCAAAGGCCAGACAGTTCAAAGCCCAGTTGGTGATGATATCTATAAACTTTTCCAGAATAACTCACGACTCATTCATGGATTAAAAAATAAACGGGTTTAACTAGCTGCCTGCGTGGTGGTATTCACATATGGACACAGAATTTTCCATTAACGAGCCAAAATCAATAATATCTCTCTAATCAGCATTCCTTCCTGTGCATTCCTTCTGTGTAAAACACGGTCAAGGGAAAACAGTTTAAGTTGGCATCATAATTACTTCGCTTCTTGGCTGAAAATTTTGTGACCAAAGAGGAAGGTCCTAATAAACAGAGCAGATCAAAAGCGAGTGAGCGGCGAATTCCGGTTCTCGTGCCAGTTTCCACACCGTCGCAGAATCGCTAAACGCTACACTCTCCCAGGGAGACCAGCATTATTGGGGACACCTCCCACAACATGTGCTTTCCTGTCAACAACTCGGGAGAGTCCCTTGGTCCACTCAGTCCAGACAATCGGGTTGGTGGCGGGCCTGCAGGGGGGAGGGGGGGGGTACAATAAAGCCGTGCAAAGAGCAGACCAAAAAGGGCCAGACTCCAATCCTAAAGTTAGACCCCATAACCAGCACGGCAGCTACATCTCAGTCTGGCTGCTGTTTAACTCTCATCTTTGCCTTGATGGCTGAACAATGACCCAAGAACCCTTTAGATGACCTTTGTTTAACTTTTAGGTTTGCTATGTGTGTTGGCTACCATGATGCCAGGCCATGTGTTCCAACTCTGCAAAGTGTGTAGCACGTGTGGCACATTCGTCTGATAAGAAACAGGAAGTCTGACATCACCGGGTACTAGCAAAATAGCGAGTCTGTGGTCCGGTACTCTTGGGAGCTTTTTGGACCTTCAGTCCTCATTCCTGAAGAAATTCCTGCAGTCCAGTGGTCTTCCCTCCTACCCCCATTCCCTGGCAAGGCACATGCATTCAACAACCCCTTGTGCTGTAATTTCAGCCTGTGAGCAGCCTCCAATCTCACCGTCTGGCTCCCCATGATCACTGCAAGCGCTGTGTTGGACATGACCCCCCTGTGGTGTCCTGACCTTACACTCTATCAGCGCAGGGATGTGCTAAACACGCCACTCTTTAAAGCTAAACCAGACAAACCTGTGCTGAGGCCGGTTCTTGGCAAGAGAGCCTTAATAAATATTCATGCTACAATCTGCCTTTCTGATTTACATGAAGCTGTTTCTCATATTGCGTTGAGTGCGAATTGCTCTTGGTCTCAGACATGGCTAGATACAATTCCAAACAGTCCCCTGATCTTCTGAAGGACACATTTATAAATAAATAAGCAACATTAAAACATACGCAACAAAACGCTAACCCATGAGAAAACGAACACGTCAAGCGACACTTGTCTTGCTCCATGTATAACTACACGTCACTTTCAATTAGCGGTAAAAAAGTTCCCGTTAACGTGCTATTGAAACAAACAGAGTGGCTCAAAAAAGAAACGGCTAACGCTGTTATTTGAAAAACTGTCACAACTGACAGATGAATTCAGTTTTAGTTAGGAAACGAAACAAATGTCTCACCTCATTCACCATGTTTGGCTGACCTTCAACCAAACCAAGAGCATAACACATCAACAAGCAAATATCAAGCACTTTGTTACATTTGCTTTGCGCTTCTACTTGTGTAGATCAGGAGGGAAAGTATGTAAATATATGTCAAGTACTCTACTGAGTGATTGGGGCACTGGGTAGGTGACCCACATGTCCCCCCTGCCTGCGAGATACCCCTCAAAGCCCCTCTAATCCACTGGCAAGTAGGGCTTTCTGGTACAGGCTAACCAGCTCAGAGTGACAAAGGGACGGCCCCATTAAAGAAGGCTGTGAGGTGAGAAGTCTGGGTGGAGCCACACCTGCAGTGCTCTTCACACTTGGCTTGAAGCACTCCTATACAGTAACAGATAAGAGATGCTTCTGCACGGCCATTGCGTTCCCACCCTTCCTCCCATTCTTGCAAATCCACTCAAGCACTGCAGGGCTTTCTCCGCTGTGAAAAACTGCTATAATAGCGAGTCAATGGCACTTCATCGCCAGGGCTCCTCTGTTTGGACCGGATACACACCCCATACCCATGGAATCCCACAATGCATCTGACTGGCGTGAGAAGCAGCAGGCAAAACACCTTTTGTTTACATCCCCGTCTGCGACTTGTATAGCCACGACATCCTTTCTTCAAATTTGAGAAGCAGCCCCTTTAGATAACTACTCATTCAGCTGTATTGTCCACAAACACTGTGTATGCCTCACGTTCTACATTTCTCGTGAAACTTCTACAAAAACATTAATGATTATGTCCTACACACTTTTACTTTCCAACTTTTTAAGGCTGTGGTAAAATTTGAAACTCTTGAGAAGACCATTTTGTCGTTTAGTTGTGTGCATATACCAAGAC
This sequence comes from Chitala chitala, assembly GCA_025773905.1. Taxonomy (NCBI): domain Eukaryota; kingdom Metazoa; phylum Chordata; class Actinopteri; order Osteoglossiformes; family Notopteridae; genus Chitala; species Chitala chitala. The sequence continues at coordinate 10,574 of JABJVR010036718.1, forward strand.
CGAACAGTTGTTTGAGGACTGAACAGCTGTACTCTTTGGACCCAGTGTGATAGCCAGCAGCCTGTCAGCATCAGGCAGTGAAGAGTGAACACCGAAAAACTGCTGAAATTCTTTTCCTTCTTAATGACACTGTCCTGTATGCAAGGGCAATACGTGAAGCTGCGTTCCATCCTTCCTCAACAATGCATCATTCCCATTGGAAACAGCATCTGTGAAAATGCTGTTAGTTCTGTTAAACACTTACAGCTACTTGTTCAGGCAGTAATTACAAAATTACTTAATTACTCAAGGGTTAACAAGTCTCATCAGTCTCTCCTGTTTTAATATATATAATTTTTGAGAACTTGTACCCAAGAGCTCAAATGTTTTTGCACTCACTTAAAGCACAATGCATAAAGTGACCACATTTCACATAACAAACCAAAGCAGAAGGTACTAAACGAGATGAACGCAGGCTCCTGCAACTCTGTAATGATTTAAGACTTACCAGGACAACCTAATAAAAACCAGTTTTGTCCAACTCCTTTCTTATGACAATGTAAACACTGTTAGGGAATCAGCTGTTATTGCCTGTAAAATGAATTTAGTGAAAAACTACAAGGCATTTTTTTTTCCAAGATTATTGTCTCAGGCTGCATCATTTGCTTTTGCGGCCACACAAAAGAACAACTAGCGCACTCGAACGGTCTCATTTTGTTGTGAAAAAGCCACACAAAGTCTGATGTACTTTTAGACTAAAATCTCATGGGGTTACTCATGATTCCAGGGTTTGGCTAGGGCTCAAAGCCCACAGTCAGGGCTACTTGTGACTTTAAATCCGAACAAGACCTGACAAACTGGACTCCTTCTCCAAAACAGAAAACTGGCTATTGACCTACATCCACACTGTAATCACTTTTATAGCAGTTCTCTGTTCAGTTCATAACGTTCTTCCACAATTTCGGCAACTCAGCTAACCCATACCAGAATATACATCATTATTGTTTAGCCCAATCATCAAAATCTGAATTAGAATACATAATTTCTACTTCTGAAACTCCTATTGCACAGAACGTCAGAGGAAACGTATGTAAAGTTTTACATTATTGAGTGCTCAGTATCCTGCAAATATATCTCGTACAGCATTGGAATGTTCTACATGATTTACTTGTTACAAAGACTAAAATAATCATTTAGACTTTTTCCTGCAATTCTTTTAAATCTTTCCAGGATACAAGTTTCCGCCTAACAGCAATTTAAAGACCATTAACATCAGTGCAGATTAGCAGCACGCTGCATGGACTGTGGAGGTCTGGGCAGCCTAGGTGGTTCATGGCACTCGGCCCAAGGTCGTACCCGAGGCGGTTTGTTGCTCGAGTTTAGCTCCGCCCACCCATGCTCACCCAGGCCGTGTGAACTGGCCTGTAAAATGGAAGCCTTGAACACTCATGGAAGTGAAAGGAAATGTTTCGGGACCTTCAAACAGATATGAGCATTCACAGGCACTGAACATGTGGTACTCCTACACCAATGTCCAAACATGTGCTGTCAACTTCTCACCTTCACAATGGCCCCATTCTGGGCCAGTGCTACCATCTCTATACAGCTTTCAACTGCTTACAATGTCAGAGATGCTGCTACAGTGAACGTACAACACATGATTGGATATTAAAAAAAAAAAAAAAAACTTGGGAATAAAACACAGCCAGTGAGAAAACTGACTGTCCTTTGTGTGTAAAGACTGAGCTGGAGTGCATCTCGAAACCATTTTCATAATTTACTTGTAATTGAACAGACAGGAAAGTTTTTAAACTAAATGTTGTATAGTAGAATAAAAAACTAATGGGAAAGAAGACACGCAAGGAAACATAGGTTATCAGAATATGAGCAAAACTAGCTTCTAGCACTAGTGATTCAAAACGCTGATCAGACCTGAAGATACGCATGAAATACGCTACTAGCATCGTGTCATATCATACGAGTGCGCATCAGCACTCAAACACACTCTAGACAAAACGTTAACAAAGCGTGAAAACTGGTAACTGTGGTTGCTGCCAGGGCAAATACTGTTTCACAAACGCACGCCAAGTTTTAGCTCAGCCTTTAAGGACAGACAGCTGCTTACAAAAATGACCAGTTTCTCTCCATTTTTAAACAGCAGCTTGCTGGACACCTGCCATCGGTCTAAACCTGCATGAGCTTCAGGTATGCGTAATCCTGAATGACAGTGAATAATTTCTTGACTCATTGACATATAAAGAAATCGTACCCCAACACAGAGAAGGGAGTTACAACACGTTTTACACTGCTAGACTGCCTGAAATGCTATTTGGTAGCTGACGTAAATCTCACTGACATTGATAAAGGACCTTGAGTGAAACTTCGCTGGACAAAACGTTCCTGGAGTGAGCAATTAAAATTCACCTCAAATTGACTACAACTGCGGTTTAACAATTTACGGGAATGAAAAATGAAAAAGACAATTCTCAGTAATTAGGGGCCAGCTCAGTACACATAGGTTGGTGCACACTGGTTTTTTTTTTTTTTCCTATGTGAGGAGAAAGAAATCGCATTAGAGATTACATAAAACTGCATTTTTTTGAAAGTTTGTAATTTGGCTTGCTATGGCAAATTAATTCAACCATCCATTAACAGGGAACAGAAAAACAGCAGGTTTATGTTTCATGCAATTTCTTCAAAGCATATTTTTCTGACCCATCATAATTAAAAGCCAATTTATTACATACATTCATGAGCATAAAGTTATACAGAAAATGTTTTTGCCAGACAAGTACTAGATATAACATAATGAAATATTATACCCCCTAAAAACTGTTTTTCTGAAATACAAAAAAAAAATCTATTCAAACAATATGTAGCTTCAACAAAACAGTAGTGATGTGTTAAAACACATTATTATACAGACGTATTTTACTTGCAGTTCCAACAGTGTGTGCTGCCTCTTATTCCTGTAACTATCTCATATGGTTATGAGACACAGGTCCTTATTCTCCAATCTACCTCCAGGCACTTCGTTTGTAAGTACCCTGAATGTGCTCCAGTTGTCCAGTTTATTTTCATGAGGAGAACAGAAAACAATTATGTCTAATTACAAGGTGTAAACACTTCCGTGTTTGTTCCTCAGACTCAATGAAGCATTGTCGGAGACACAAATCCTCAAATTAGCAGAAACAAATGGCCAACACTGTAACCATAACCACTGAAGTCTCGTCAGGGGTTAAGCTTTGTTAAAACATTCCACCATGCTCCATTTTCCACACCATAAGTAAGACTGGCAGCTGTTGCCTTTATTGCAGTTGCTTCCTCCCCCAATTTTCATTGTCCTTTCCTTCTTGGTAATAATGCTTCACAGGTGTAGTTCAGTACAGTGAGCCTACTATGCCAGATGTGATCAACCTCTAATTGAACTCACCTTGACCGGATTATATATCGTTACATTTTATTGCGTATCGTATTGCTGCAAAATTCAGTCAACATTTTTACATAATCATGAGACATGTGTCAAGGAGAAAAGGGAAATTTAATTAGGAGACCACCAATAGCAACGGACAACTTTCAGGACTGTTTTTCTTTGAAGTCCATATGCATTGGATACGTGTAATAGTTATGCATTTCTTGAGATTGCTATTCATGTACATAGTTGGCACGTGTCACCGAAAATTTCACAACGAACTCAAAATTGATCTGAATACTGCATTATACTGACATTTGTCAGAATAGCTTTAGCCAACAAACTCGATCTTCTGTACTCGCGTACAGAAGCAATAACAGCAGGACATTATAATCATAGGAGAGACTTAAACTCTTGAATACACCACCCAAAAAAGTGACACATCTGGAAGGTTAGCTCCCCCCTCACTACCCAAATTTAGCCCAAATTTATCTCCCTCTAGGCATGTCAGTTTAACTAGAGAAATTGCTGTACTCAATTACATTCGTTTAAATGAGTCACGACAACAGCTCAATGACGGCTGGCTGAGGTGAAAGTAAAGCCAGACTAAGTACAGATAGGTTGTAAAAATAGTAAGTAAAGTGCTTAACAGGGTACCTTTCCAGTGCCCGCTTTGTAGCTTGGAAAGATATATTAATGACCGAAATTATTTCACATAACCAAAACAAACCTTACTCTTATTCCTAACATTCTTTAAGGCCAGTGTGCCAAATATAACTATTAAAAACATTTTATTTTTAAAGAAAAACCTGGTCCTTTTATTATTTGGAAAAATGTGCTGTGGTATTTCATAAAGCTCCTTAGATGTGCAATATTTTCATAAGGTTTCATAAATAGTGAACCTATGTCTGCAGCCACTGGCCAAACGTGTGAGCGGAGCGGCTAAGAGCTAGTAGTAAGAGTACATAAACACTTTCTCTTCGAGAACTCACTACTTTAGTCCTTGGACAGATTTCAGATTTGATGAGAGGGCTGTGCCTTAAAATGTGGCAAGATTTCATGTAAGGAATTTTTAGGCATGCTTTGCATTTCAAGCAGAAAGAGGCCAGAGGTCAAAGGTCGAAGCACTGCTGCCAGACTCCACTTGGTGCCATTGCTATTTTTGGTAACAAAACACTTGTCAGCATCCTAAGGACAAGTGCTAATGTAAGGCTCTTCAGAAACATTACCTTGTACCAACAATGGTTATAAATGTTGATGCACTGACACACTGGCATGTGCAATCTAGCTGGCATCCCAGTAAGCCTGATGTCTGTGACTTTCTGCAGGTTTTATTCCATATAGAGGGCCATTAAAACACAAGGATTATTTAGATAACTGTCCCAAACAGAGGTACAGAATCCTTACTGCTAAATTGGTTCTATTCTGTTAAAGCTCATCAGACACTGGAAGCATTATTCAAACACGGCTAGTGTAAGTGTCTCAGACATATTCTGGGTGTCAAAGTCCCAGGTTTTAGCATTCTGGCAGTAATCAAGACCTAAGAAACCCCCTGGAACCGTGCCCCCTCCCCAAGCATCCCGCTTGCTGGTACCCACCAGACAGAAGTCCAGCGCTCATGAATTTCTGCCCGTGGAATAATCATTAGAGACACAAAAAGTGCTTTCATCTTGGTGACAACTCAGCAGAGGAGAGGAGAAGGGTGGTGGTTCTGAGAGCTACTAAACACTAGCAGACCTCCTAGCCCTGAACTCACTTCTAAGATAAGCCAGTGCTGCTGGGTTTGAGTATCGAAAAGCTTCCAGATATGCTCTGCTTCTTAGGGCAGCAGACGTGAAGTCCACGGCATGTTTCAGGAAGAATAACAGAGCACCATGAGCTTTATCTCAGGAGCACAAAGCAGGGATAGGGCAGGGGACATCTTGCAAATGTTTTCCTTTGATAAGACACCTACTGGACAACTCAGTTTCAAGGTCAAGACACTTCCAGTTTTGTTCAACAGTGTAGCCTGTAGCGTGGGGGAGGACATCTACTTTCCAAAAGAGAGAAAACAAAATCCCAGTAAGACGTAAAAGTTGGACGACGGGACGAGCGACGTTTAATTCTCAACATGTGGGAGAACAAACAAAAGGGGGATTGGAGCAAAATTTCCAGACCCTGAGCAAATGTTGTACTCCCAACACGGATCTTGTATGGATAAAAGGGAGCGGAGCTTGACAAACGAGCACACAGCCAGCGCTGGCACCAGTGCAGAGCAGATGAATGGGCGAGCATGCGGAAAAATGACACGCTCTTCTACCAAAAGGTTTCGCTGGAAGTGGGACGCCACTGACAATACAAATGAAAAAACTGTGAAGAGGGGAAAACAAGACAGGCAGAATAGATAGGAGATAGATGGTCATGAAAGGTTGACCCAGCATGAGGAGAACATCTCAACATCTCCAGGTTTTGGCTGTAGAACCACTTCAGCGTCCAACCATGAGTTTGTACTACAGAGAAACGCCAAGCCTTCAGATCTGACCTAGAACGGTTGGTCTTTATGAAACCTGTGAACACAAAACGGCCTTCCATCCACTCCCCCAGCCACCTGAACTCAGCTAAGCCCAAGGCTGGTCCGTTGCATTTTTCAGCACTCCAAACACGTTATCCTTCCGAAAAACACTGTACGGTTTTCGGTGAGCCAGTGCCCCGTTTACTTTGGAGAGTTTAGAACATTCCACATTGCTTGGTGCGATTTGCTCATTGCAGGGGGGGGGGGGGAATAAAACACAGTAAAGGCAGACAGACTTCCTTTAGATGACAATAGCTATAGAAAGACTTGATCTAAGCTCCTGAGCCAAAGACTTTAATAATCATTAATGACTATAACCTGTTCTCCACTATGAAATAACACTGCAAGAGGTCACAGCAGTAAAATAGCTGATTTGTTCCACAATCTCAAATACACTGTACAATATCCAACTTTCAAAGAATGACATTTATTCCCAAACCTCCCCTCTCATTTAGACTATTTATAGTGTTTAAAAAATGCTAATGCTTTTAGTGAAACAATCTCAAATACTGTCCCCACTTTCTATGCACACATGCATCTGAAGCACATTGCTTTAAAACTGTTGTAAAGGTTATCGAGCGTTCTCTCAAGTCCTTTGCTCTTATTGACCTAGTCAGAATATCCAAGCAACCAATCAACGTTTACCGTTTGATTGTTAATTATTTATGCCATGGTGTTGGTAACACAAAAGGAAAAGTTTAAAACCCACTTTTTTGTCCAACTGGTGATAAGTATATTTTTTTTGTCTACTTGTCTTATGTGCTCGTCTGGCCATATTTTGTGGCTACTCCATCCTGAGCTTCTTAAAATCTTTCCTTCCAGCTTTCCTCCAAAGTCACTTGATGTGAGGCGATGGCTAGCACCTCTGCCCCCCACCCCACGAGTCACCTGTGCTCCCTGCCGCTCGCCCACAGCGGCCTCAGTCTTATCAGCCTCACTCAAGCTGTGCCTGCATTGCATTGACTTGCTCAGACAGGAAGCTGCATCTCAAATTAGAGGTAAGCCTGTAAAATATAAGCAACAGTTAAAAAAAAAAAATGGATCAACATTCTACTGGCAAGAATTTACAGAACTCCAAAGGACACACAGACATGTTTCTACGGATGCGTAGCATTCTGATTTTAAAAGCCATCATAATGTCTTAACACTGCAGTCATGCAGCTGTTAATTGAAAGACTGACAAATATACACAGTAAAACAGGGTGTGCCAAGTCTATGTGGCACTGGAATATAAAGGCACAGTATAGATTCTGGCAGCCAAGCAGGCAACAGAGGGCCAACTTACCCTAACAACACAATAACCATGCACAGGTGTGCCCAGAGCGCAAAGTGTGCATGGAGGCCGAAGCATGGATAGCTTACACCAATTAACAAGGCAATTTTTCCTCATTTTAGTAAAGTGAATCACTTCTACCATGAAATAGGTGTAGATGTTTATTTAACAGCCAGTGTTATGGCATCACTGTGAATGTATATCCAGTGGACTCAAAAAAATGGGTTGGATGATGGCAGGGGGGGATTCACGGAAGAGCGCTTTTCCCACCACTGACCCCTTCATTAGTCTGGATCCCAAGTGTTCAACACTTGAGTACTACGGTACACTGACAGCTCTGGAGCTCTGACGTAATTCACCAGGCACATCATCCAAAAAGAAGCAATCATCTGTGATGGGTAGGGTTGGGTAGTATCCAATTTTTGATACCTTTAAACCTTTCCCAAATTACCGTCTGCCTACTGACGATGGGGTGGGGTTGTCATTTGCCATGTGTGATTACTGCCTGTTATTTTGTAAAGTATTTTTAATCTTAATTTCTTGTTTTAAAGATGCAATACATAATTTTTTTTTGAAACCGTATTATCACACAAGGAAACAACAACAACAAAACAAACAGGCCTACAAACACAACCTTTAAATAAAAACAGCCTATAACACCCAGTAGGTGAACAAAATTGAACAGTGAATTAAAAAAAAGAAAAAAAAAAAACAGCAGAAACAAAAATGTGCATATTAATGATGCAAAAATCAGGGTAGCCTATTTGTCAACCTATTTTTGCTAGAAATATGACAATATTAACCTTATGAGGGTTAAACAGGGGAGAAGGCAGGCTTGCACGCCGATGGGACCAACTTGCTTGCATCTGTCATGTGTTCTCTCTTCTAATAAAAGCCTATCAGGTGACACATGACAGCGTCTTATGAGCTTTGTTTTTGACAGGTTCTTTATCTGATAAATTAGGCTAACATCGTTTACAGGAGTTCTGTCAATGCACAGGCAGCAGTACTGCTGCAGGACATCGACACACACTCGTCAGACACTTTTTATAAAGAGCGCACGTTACACAGCGCAGATTTTTTTCAGGAAGGTAATTAAAAGGATACCGCTGCTATTTTTAACTACCCCAGGATACCGTAATACCGCTCAAACCTAGTGACTGGTGGCGGTGGGGGGGGGTGTGTCTTCCTCAGTGGGTTTATATTTGGCTCACTGGGAACATATCTGTTACCACATTAAAAAGTGAAGATAACTAGGTTGTTTTACTTTTCTCCAAACAAGAGTCACAACCATCACTGAAAACAAGAACTGAGTACTTTGGGTGCTAACAGGCACCTTCTGGCCTAAAACAAAATGCCATGAACCACACAGTTTGACTGCCGACATCTTAAAATGTCGACCAGGTGAGCACAGTCCTGTTGTCCAGGACATGTAAGAGCACAACAATAACAAGCTAACAGAGAGCAGCGTTCTGTCCATGTGAGCAGCCCAACGTAAAATGTGCTGCTCAACAAGAGCAGCCCTCTAACATTACACACCTTCAGCGCCGCCCTTTCCATCCTACATCACGACGAGAGACGGTAAATCTCAACATGGCCGGTCGAACTTCCACAGGGGAAAATTGTATTTTGTTAAGGGCTCGGCTCCAGCTTCCTTTCTCATATATAAGAAACACAGCCTGTTGGAGAAACGCTGAATTAAGAGTTAGCTTTAAAGATATCGCAGCTGTGATAAAATGACAAATCTCAGCCATGCCTGACAAAAACAGGAACTTTGTGACAGCCTTTAATCTTTCCAGATCTTCATGTGGCCATATATCCCTTGATAATAACTAAAATGTTAAGCAACTTTTTCTTTAATTTTTCTGAAGCGGAACTTGGGAATATTTGAGGATATCAATACTGAAGGGAGCTTTATAAAAATAGGCTTGAAAACATCACAGGGAGGGAAAACAAAGAACAGGACAGACACTTCTAACATGCTGGAAAGCAACAAATTCCAAACAGATGTAAACAGCAGACAAGCTATTAAGTAAATGGCTCTGCATTATGGCCAACGTTTTCCCAATGCTCTTACTTACACTGCTCAGTGGTGGATTTTCTGTGGAGAGGAAACATAACTAAGATTGGGAGCTTGTTTCTATTGCTAAAGCACAAGGATTTTTCATTTAAGAAGCAATGACGCAAAAGCACAGCCTGACACATTTCACTGTGCTGTAACAGTATTACAGACCAACAGAAGTACAGGTAATCGGGGGGGGGGGACACACAGATAAATGGATTCATCATTTTAATCAAGCTTTTTAAACAAATGTACTCCATATTAATGCGCCATTTAGTGCCGCACTGCATCAAAATTAACAGTAAAGTGAAAGAAACCATGCAGTGTCTGCGCTCAGCGCAAAACAGACCGTAACGTTGAAGACGCACGCCTTAATGTTACCATCTCCTGTTCCCTGGAGCCTGTTCCCATCCTCCCCCAAACGGTGCCCCAAAATACACAGCTGCTTTGTTAAACACAGAATCTGGCAAACTGTCATCGCAGTGGGGCGGCACGGGGACATACCTGTACGTAAGTGTGTTTATAGACACACATAAGCACAGTGGGTCATGTTTTGGAAACAGCAGACGTTTCCGCCGTCTCCTGATTAGCACTCAGAGTTCCCAGCATCCTCTTCATTTACGCCCAACTTACTTAAACACGGTGTAACCCCTCATGAACATACATACACAAACTATATGGAAACTCTACATAGGATTGGCTCTTTGTTCCATAAATATATTTAGAAAAGCCAGTTAATTTGGCACCACCATGGTGATAAGAAAACCTCGTCTACTGACCACAAACCGTGGAAATTCAATTAGACTATTTAAGTGTTTCATAAACCAATAGGTGGTTGTCCAGAGGAATTCCAATAAAGCACAGTGGACGCATAATCACAGTGTGCTGACAGCCACATTTGGCTTAGAAACATTACATGGAAAACCACAGGCCAGTGACACACAAACTGCAGTCCCAGATATGTACATAAATCCTCAGGCTCTCTGGGTCCCTGAACAAGGATGGCAGTGTGAACTGCCTCAGCTGCGCAGATGGAAAGAAAAAGCCAATGAAAGTTCCACCCTCCAGATCTGCGCAGACAGGGTATCCTTTCTGGGTCAGACTAACCAGCACACCTGGTGAAATGGTCCACTGAAGTATCATCAGGCCCTGCAGCTCCCTTGTTGATGCAACCGTTACTTCTGAAAGAGGACCCCAAAAGTAAGTCTTCCAATGAGCACCACCTGATACAGCCAAGCATGATGGACTTGGGGACACAGAACACGAAAGAATGGGAAACACCTCTGGCGAAGCGCAAGCAACGCAATAATGTGAAAATGTCACAACACATGGATGACAATTTATGTTAATTAACAAAGCCCTACAGGCACCCACAGACTAAAGTAACTGGGCAGACTGGTTTCCTTGGATGTTCTAGATAGGGCCTCATTGGCTCATTGTAACTCATTCCACTGGAGGAAAGCTGACTTTAGTTTGTTTAGCAGACATGAGTTCAGTATCCAGGCGGGAGGTCCCCTCTCGATTGTACATGTTAGCCTTGGCTCTCTCGCACGAATACAGGGCAAAGCCGGCAACAGCTCCTTAGCCAACCAAAAGGTTGATGTGCAGTATCGCCTCATTGCTGGACATGTGTTTAAAGTTGTTTTGATTTTAAAAAAGCTAAAGCTCTAAAGCTATAGAAGGAACATGCCATGTGTATTTTACAAAGAGAGCAACAATTTCACTTGATCCCCACCCCACCTCCATAGTTAAAAGGAGGGAGCTAGGAGTCAGTGATGTTTGTGCTTCATGACAAACTGAGTAACTGAATACAAAGGAATTTCCCATAAAATTCATTTCTGCCTTTAAAAGCAAAATGAGAATTCCCAAGGTTGTGTCTCTTAGAATCATTAAAGTGCATGTGAAAACCCACTAGGCTAACTAGACAGAGACAATTAATGCTGAACGAACAATCTTTATGGATCAAGTTCAGTGTGACTAACACCTAGAAATAACACTTTTTGTCAAAAAGCAAGCAAGAAGCAAATCAGACACACTTCAACACTGCTGTAAAATATTCCCAGAAAACACCTCCAACATTCTGTGTCTGGGGTCTTCTTATTTCCAAACTGCTAAAAATAGAAGGTATCATTTTCTACAGATTTTATTAATTCAGTTATAGACCTCCAAATGTAACGTTTTGCCTAATAAACTATATTTATCAAAACAAGAGTATATTTTTGTATCAAAGGAGCATTTGAAGCCCCTTTAATCCACACCTTAAAACTACAGACCGAGTTTCTGTAAAACCTGAAGGAAAAGCAAAGCTATTAGATTAATATTAAGATCCAGTAGTTTCAAGTACCAACATATGGGGGCAATTCCTCTGACCTTGAAAACAGTTAAACAAAACCAGTGCACTTAAAACTCATATTTTTGAAGTATATTACATGTTAAATAACAGCGTTCACGTGCCAGTTCAGTCGTCCGTTCAGCATCTGGTATGACAAACCCTTTAAAATGGAACCTCCGGCGTCCAGCACGAAGCTTAAAACAAAGGTCTGCAGACCGATCCTGATCTGCTGCACTCCTGCTCCACTCGATTCAACGGCACAAACAAACAAAAATGTCCGCCGCGCTGAAGCACTCGTGACACAGTAAGGCGTTTGTGTGGATGAGGCTTTCATGGGCAAAGGGGCCAAATAACAGGCCGCTTGTGTGGACACGACAACCCGATATTTGGAACGCTTCTTACGCCGCGCTAGGCTTAGTCATGAACCACAACTCTCCACTAGATAGGAGGTCTGGGAACTGGAATAGCTACTGCTAAATATTTCTCAGCTTTTAGAACATGCAGCTTGAAAATCGCAGTGGGCAGATGTCGCTTTCTCCTTCTTGTTTACCCGTCTGACTTTTTAATTAAAGACAACAAAGTAAACATCGTGTACGGGGACCCGACTAGCTCACTGAATGCCGTGCCTTCTATGCGCGTTTCAATAATGAATGGTGTGCATTCTGGCTTTGAGCTCATGTTAGATCACAAGCTATATTTGCCCGTACCACACAGGACCCCTGAACTTAGGTGGTGTTTGATGTGTCCGGAAGTGACCTCGTAATGCTAATCACAAGCGACTCATTCAGTGTAGTGTTGATGCCCCCCCCCCTCCATCCGCCCACCCCACCCCTTCAAAATGGGCGGTCATGGGAACTTGCATACAAAGTGGTTTGCAGGCAATTTTAAAAACGGTCTGTTTAAACAAACAGAAGTGGGTATTGCCGAAAAATCAAAAATTGGAGCACTGGCTTGCACAAACCTTCAACTCGATCCATTTCAACAGTCCCTCTCAAACACTCATGGGTTAAGTACACAAAATGTAAGGGAATGCTAATCTGATATATGGGCACGTTGACTTACACATACACACAAAGGCATATATAACGCTGAAATTTTACACGTGTTCATGCGTATGGGCACACAGAAAATGTTGAAAATTACTGCTGGCAATAAATCCAAGTTGGGCTATTCTGGTCACAAGGCACCATTGTCCCACTGATGAAGTTCTTATTAAAGAAAATACAAGGAAGGGAAATAAGGTAATAGCTGCAGATAATTTTCCTGAACATTAGTACATTCCTGAAGGCAGCTAATACTCATAATATTCAGCCATGCCTTGCAAAGAAAGTTAAGATATGGAAGTTCATGCCCTGCTCCTACTGGCACCCACTTCATATGGTTTCTATCCCAAGCACAATCAGGTGAGATAATGACCGTGGCGACCACCAGTGCCAGCGGTCCCTCCACTTTCCCCACCTCTGCACACGTGCAGCTCTGCAGGAGCGAGGGCTGCTGGGTGGGTATGATGCAAACTGCGGTGGACATACAGAAAAATTATTTTTAAAAGCCTTCCCAGTGCAGGTGAAAGGTACCTGTGTTTACCTTGAGAAGGTGTGCAGCACACATGAAAGGGGACAGTTAGTGATGTGAAGCACTCAGACGGAACGCTGGAATCAAAGGAGTTTTGCAAAGACGAGTTAATGGAGCCCTGTTCAAACATTCCACATGCGCGCGCGCACATGCATACACCAGCACGCACACACAAAAATGCTGACTCTTCCCTTGACCTGCCCAATCCTCCAAGGTCAATGCCCCACACAGCACCCCTCCAGGGTGGCCCAACTCAAGGGCAGGGAGCCTTGAGCTCACATGTGCTGACGTATTAGAGCCCATTTCTGCCCACAAACTCATCATCTCTGCTATGCACAGAAGCCACTGTGCTAAAACGCAGGGTCATTCACTCCAGTACATCTGCAACAAGCTGCAAAAGCCCCAGATATTTTTCGGTGATGATGAAGACCACCAACAACATCGCCAGAGGTCTTCGCAAAGCACATTCCTATGATGTTCAATGACCTCATCTGTGGCATGTCACCAAATTATTTTTTAACACATTGCCAGGTATTCCCACCCAGAGGGGCAGTCCCAGTGAAGCCCATCATTGAGCCCGTTATCAATCCGCCTGTATACATTCTCTTCCCGTTTAATGACATCCACATGCTGGCTGCACAAACAATAACAGCACCAAAATTACACCTGGCACAAGTCCAAGAAATTACATTTCAAGCTAAACACACCAACATGTGTAATCTGTCTGCAAGTACACGTTCACCCACTTCATTTTCAGCTTGCATTGTTTCGTGCATTTGATGAGAAATCCTAGCATCTCCAGTGAACTCACAACCAGATTTAACAGCTGGGAAAAACCGTGAAAAGTCAGTGGAAACGACTGCCTGTTCGTGGGAAACATCACAAGTGTGACGGTCTCACCTCCACACTGATGTCAGTAACTGTGGGGATATCTGTGCATTTAGGTGCAGGAGGATCAGAGATGCGACCTGGCACACGAGCTCCACCGGGAGCTCTTTGGGCAGAGGGTGAAGCAATTCGTGCTTGTATTCAGGGAGCTACATGCTATTTTAGTACCACATATGTGCATCCCTGCTGTCCAGGGGATAAAAATCAGTGACAGGCAGGCAAAACTCTGCCCGTAAACAGGAAGAGAGCACTGGGAAAGAACGAGGAGGTTCATGATGTTTTATCATTATGTAAATGAGACCCGAAAGATCAGAGCAGCTACCAACACCTGACTTAATGCAGCGTCCAGTTACCCCTGACATGCAATATGGTCCAAATAAAAAACACAGAAGAAACTCAGGAGATTGCAGCTTCAAAGGCTCCCTCCTGGTGCTCCACAGTTTTTTTTTTTTTTGCCAGCTGCCCTGTATCAGTTTCAAACGGAGCGCACGGGGCAATTTAATAAAAGATCTATGTTTACTCTTTCACATCCATGACAGAAACTGCTGTGAAACCAGATCTCTGGCTTGTTTCAGCGTAGAGGCACACAGCAGATCCGTAGCAGGCTAATTCAGAAGCATATTACGACTTTCAAAACAAAATAATGATAAGCAGCCCTTAGACTGCTCATTCCTAAATTACATTACGTCAAAAAACCAAGCCCAATTTTCAAATGTTTAGGGTCAACAAACCGACTATTTCCTAATGTATTCACTAGAATTTACCAGGAACATGCTGTAGTCTCGTGGCCAGATAAAAGTGACACCTGGGTTTAAAAAACCAGTTTATTCGAAGAATCTTGCTGAATGACTTTCAGAACTGTGCCACATGTTTTAGAATGGCCAGGTGTGCATACAACACACTGCATTGGAACAGGTCGACCCTGTCGTTTATTAAACGACTTCAGCCATTATAATGTCTGCTAGATCGTTTGCTTTGTTTGTGTAAAGAGAAGGGGGACAGTGAAATCTACTGCTTAACATTCCACATGTGAGCAGCCACACTGGGGTCTGTAAAAGGTCTAACTGCAGCAGCTGAGATCTGAAGGAGAACAGCAACAGGCGTCTGCAGGTCTGTTATTTATCGGACTGTCAGAACCGGCTAATAAATGGACCTGGGGTTCTATCCCTTCAAGTGTGACCATTTTGACAATTGGGCAAAGTTCTGCCCGTCCACATTCATATTTCGTTTTCATGAAAATAAGCGCAATACTAATCATTTCCATTTATAAAGCTGAACTCAGATACAAAAGCGTGCGTGCACATTCACAAAAGTGCCTGAGGAATGTTCTGGATGCCAACAACTGCTTTTCTGGAAAGGCAACTGAGAAACCTTATCAGAATCGGCTGGTTAACAGAACTGGCTGGTCTAAGATGATTATGAGAGCAGCTTCCCAGCATGCATGCTTAAAGCTGTTGGGCAAAACTACAAAACAAAATGGCCTAAAGTCTGTAAACAGGTGTCAAAAAGAGGTTTAAAAAGGTCCACAGATGTGATCTCCTTCAAGGCACATTTGTAGCTTGTGTTCTTTCATCGGCTAAAGAAAAACGGCAACTAAGGCTGACGCGCTCGTTTCGCTTATATTCACACGCGCTGCGGTTCTGCAGTTTGTACGTCTGAGCTCCCAGAGTTATATTGGTGTGGTAAGCTTAATTTGGTAACGTGCGAGTTGGTGCATACTGACCCCCCACTCAGCTCCACACTGGTGTTTTGCTTCGGTGCAGACCGCCCAGGGGACGCAGGATAAAGTCAGGAGACGGAACATTAGAACACGCACCAGCGGTCCCAGAGCAGCCTGCGAGGACCTGCTGAACGTCTCAGGATGCGACACAGCGCAGCACACAGCCCGTCTTCCGTTACTGTCACCTCCAATAAATCGCACGATTGACCTCTATTCAGGTGTAGTGAACACTTAAACTGTTTGCGTAAAAAAAAAAAAAAAAAAAACCATTTCATGGCACTGTTTATGTTGGGTTTCTGTAAAGAACGTGTGACATGCTATGCAATTAGACAACTTAAAGTCAAACATCCACGTTGGCTGGTCTGTTCCCCTGACAGATGTTAAGTCTCAAATGAGAAAATGTCCTTTCTGTAACGGGTCATGCTACAATAAGGTCACACGTTTCCTCGGTCACATGCACCATGTGGCCTGTAACAGAGTGCATATTGAATTCACAACCTCTTGGGCTAAATCATATCAAAACCAAACCTGTAATATTAGAAAGTGTCAGAACTTTCTACCTTAAAGTACACAACAGAAGAGCTCCATACAAAATTATACTATGAATTGATTAATCTGACTACCTAATAAAACTACCTGCCTATTACGCTTCTAACTTAGAAAAAAGAAAAAAAAAAATTACTTCCCCACTTGTCGACACAAAATATCTGGACCCATTTACTTGCTTTGTGTAACCAAAGGTGAACCCCCTATGTTGCCACTGAACAAAATAGTAGGTTTCACCAGGAAATTCCAGTGATTTAAAACGATAACTTCAAATATGTGCAAAGAAAACCAAAACTCAATAAAACCATTCCTGCCTCAATAATAACCAACCTTCAACATTTCATCCTTTAACAGTTATGAAAAACTATATGCTGATTATATGGTTCTGATTATACCTTCAGGTGCTCTTGCGTTTTTGGGTCTTCGGTCATAACTTTCATTTTAATCAAGAGGAACACACAGCACGCACAGATTGTAGTGTGCGAGCTGTGACAGTGTGTCAGGTCTAACATCCCAACGCTGTCATGCGAACCCTGCCACCTGTTCCTGTTAATTGCACCCTAACTCACCGGAGACCACAATTCCTCATTCTCACCACTGGGTTAAAAGCACAAGGAATGGAATTCAAATTGTTATACTTGGTTCTAAATGTTTTAAGGGGGGACGACCCCCAGGTCAACACATTAGGCACACTTTCGTCAGCTTACACGGGGCCAGAGCTGGGTCTTCCCCCGAGAAGCATGTCTGAAGAAGAAAACAAGTCCAGAAGATCTCCAGACACCAGCAGCTTCTACACACAAGGCCCCAGAACTTACAACAGGAATGGACAGAATTTTTATAAATTAACTCTCAGTAAAAAAAATATGAGACAGGGATTTCCTTTAAATGGTTGATGTGGAGACCACCTTTACGATCATTAATTTCTATGTGTATCAAAAGTATTTTAGTGTTCTGCATTTAAAGTATCAGGAAATGACCCAAATTATATTTATAATGAAACTATAGCTTTAACCTCTAAGATCCACATTTAAACCGGTATCTAAATGTTCTGACTCTGCCATTCACTATATAAAGGTCAGGCTGCATTTTACATGTCAGACGTGATGTTTGTAAAACTCAACTCACCTGAGCAATGTTCTTGTTGAGAAGGTATACGCCATATTCAAACTGGAAGCGTTCTCCTCTTGGGTACAAAGGAAACCTAACAGAGGAACAGAGAGGCAGGTTTAAGCATTGAAGTCTGCATTAAAGCCACAAAAAGCAGTATACCTGTATTATTAAATCACCTCTCCATTATTTCTGAACCATTCATGCTAAAAGTGGCACCCATTGTGAAGGTCAGTCAGCTGGGGTGAGCTGACTAAGGACAAAAACAAATCTAGATGCAAAGCCATAGTTACCTGTAAAAACTCAAAACGGCCTACAAAACGGGTACGTAGTTCAATGGGTATGGGTATGACGGGTATGTCGTCCAATGGGTATGGGTATGACGGGTATGTCGTCCAATGGGTATGGGTATGACGGGTATGTCGTCCAAACTCCCAAAATGCCCTTGCAGCACTGGAGTTTGCACCATTTACCTGTAGTTCACCTACATACGTTCAAAAACAGTCACAGGCATGCAGAGCAATTCAAGCCCAATAGCTGATCAAGTCAGCACTGCGTACCACATTCCTCAAAGCGTTATAAAAATTAAATAAATACACGATAATGCAGCTACCCTCTCTGAACCCCTCATGTTTGCCAGGGCGGAATTTCCCGCTTGCTGGTGAATCGTGCTTCCTGAACAACCACAAAGAGCCGCAGCGCCCTACGCTGATGAGTGGCCCTGGGCCTATCCTGCCCGTGCCCTCTACGACAACTGCCTCCCCCAATAAAGGAGGGCTGACTTCATCCCTGTCATTAGCTGGGTCTCGCTGGGAAAGGAAGCGGAGCAGAGGAATGGCCCACGGCTGAAGGTGCTCTGCTGCACAACCACCTGTCTTCCATTTCCAACAGGGGCTGCGCCAGGTCGCCGTGGGTACGCATGCATCTTCGCCTCGCGGGTGCATGTGTGAGCGTTTGCGCCCACCACCACCCCCAAAACACACGCACGCACACGCATGCGCACACACGGCAACCCACTGTCAATCGCAGCGAACTGGATCACGTCCCTGACCCATCATCTTTGTAAGATGACATACTGGCACTCAGCTTCTTCCCCAAAGCAAACCGCTCAACCCCCTCCCACTTTCGGTGCATTATTTCGGCTAATCTGGCACAAGTGGAAACAAGGAAAATTAAGAGCTCTCTGCTTGGCCTTGAAGTGCCAGGAATAAGAGGAAAGGGTGAACCCAGGTGTGGGCAATCACTATCTTGGAGGGACGTAGTGGGTGCAGGCTTTTGTTTCAGCCAGTTCATTCATTTTTGTTTAACCACAGTCTTAATCAAATGTCAATTACATTGTTTTTTTTTTTTCTTCCTGATCATTTGCATCGGTCTGTGCTTAGTTTTCTTAATTTACTGAGAAAATTAGCTACATAGAAGAAAGTTTAAAGTGTACAAAAATATGTAAATCACACTATCAGTCTAACTCCAGAATCACAGTAGAAAATGTCTGGATATATCAGCATGTTTTATTGAAACCTGTAATCTTTTGTTTTATTTAAATTGTAATAATTAATAAACAGCAAAATCAGCTGCCAATGACAAAGAATGCTTAATCAGGTGCAGTTAGTTAAGTGATTATTTTCATCAAGAAATTGATTAAAATGTACTAATAACAAATGTTACAAAGCAACATCAGTAAATCCCTGTCATACTTTAAAAATTATTTTAAACGATCTATTGAGATTTAGTTATACAAAAAGGGCATAAATGTTGAATTGACATAACGGTTCAATTGAGAGCAGAAATTGTCTGACGCAAAACCCTGAACCCACCGAGCCCTCCAGGACTGTGACTGCCCACCCATGGGTTAACCACAGTGGAGCACTGCTGAGCAATGCTCAAAACTGCAGCAACATGGCAAGAACAAAACAGAGCTGGTTACTGAGAGACAGTGTGGGATGAGCAACGGAGAACAAAATGATTAATTGCTCTCGGAAAAGGTGCACCAGAATAACAGGATGCAAGACACATCCAACAAAAACACATCTGAGAAAACAAAAAAGGTGGGAAGGTGAAAAAACATAACACTGTACTTCACAGTACGCTGCAAAAGGAATTCCAATTCACACCAAATCAAAGACATCCCCGTATTTGCATTTCGCTGTTAACATTATAGTTGCGTTCTATTCAGCAAACAGGGACTCTGGTTCACCTAACGCCAGGAATGTCTCCTGAGACGTCCAGTAAAAGTTGAATATATTATTACTACCAAGTCAGAAGGGGCCTCCCGGTCGCTCTGAGACCTCTGAGGCCGCGAGTGGAGCGCGCTCATTTTTATCTCTCGGCTCAGCTCCTCTGGCGTGGTGAAACGATCTGTTACACAACCGGGATAAAGTGGATTACAATCAGCCTCCAAGCCTTCATCCTTCAGCCCCTCTCCATCACTCTTCGAACAGGGGGCAAGCCAGCAGCGGCGGCCTAACCGGAGGCATCCAGCCCATGCTCCTGTCTTCAATTACCCCTCTGCTCGATGTGCAGTGGCCTTTAAGGAGACCCCCACCCCCACAGTAGAAGGAGTTCAGGTATTACGGCCCGCTCTCTAAACCACTTTGGGTTTTGGTGACACTGGATCATCTCTGGTACCGTGGTAACAGACACACTCCACAAATGAGTCCTGACGAGCTGAAAGATGATAATCAGCAGTGGCATTTATCTGCATCGGTCCCATTCTACACACCAAATGGTTCCACTTAAACTTATCACCGGTCATGTTGCCTTTGCACATCTCGCATGACAACTGAACAAAATGCTAAATTAATCATGACAAGCCAAGGTGCTGTCTGATGACTTTCCCCTACAGTACCGTTTTATTTGCATGATCCCTCTGGGGCAATATTGCGTACATCCCATGCACTGCTGTGGGTGCATAAATCTGTACTGAATAAGGAGGAGGACCATGTGGACTTTTTGAAAGTAGTTTAAAAAAAAAAAAAAAAAGGTTTTAGAGAAAACTCCTTTCATGAAAACAGGATATTTACACATCGGCTGACTTGTGTTGCTGATGATTTATGTTGAGGGTCTTCAGACTGAAATAAAATTTGATAGTGTAGAGATTTGAGATTTTAATAACTCAAACAGTGCCATGACCCCACTGATGTAAGACTTTCATTAGTAAATGCTGTACAATTGTTCTCGTGGACAAGGCAGGCCAGCTCTATCCAAGCAGACACTCCCCTGAGCAAAGGCATGTTGTCTTCAACATTGCCCCTTAGTGCCAGGACTCGTTTTCATCACGGGCCAGCACGACACAATAAACAAGTCACCCACCAAATTCTATTTTATTTTTTTTTATTTTTTTGGGGAGGGGAGGGATGTTTGGAAAGGAAAAGGTTCATTAGGCACTATGGCTGTTGTGGTTCAGTGTTGGGGCGGAAGCCAGGTCAACTGAAACACAAAGTCCTAAATAAAGGAGGTAGTGCAGCTGTCCATGAGACTACAGAGGTTGAAGACGAGGCACTTGCCCTGGGCATCCGTGTAACCCATTCTTTGGACAAGCCCTCGATTATACCGGCGCACCTGGCAACAACTGTCAACCAACCACTAATGACGTGGTTCAAATGAAACGCCAGTTTTACTGAAAAATATCAAAATTAACACGAACTTTCCACTAATTGCAAGCAGCAGGTCTTCACCATTAATATGTTGTTAAATTATTGTTTATTGACAGTTAAAGTCACAAAAATCAGAAAGTTTTTAAAAACTGAAAAAATAGGGAAGTATAGGTTGATGCCAACACTGCCAACTGAAAACTGTCAAGCATTTTAAATTAACACAACACAGTACACGACAGCACAGTTCTATTCATTTCAGACATACCTTCGTTCCAGCCATTACTTACACCTTGCCAGCTCAAGGAAATTTCCAGAAAATTCTTAATGCTTTTACGTGATATTTAAAATACTTGAGACCATAAATAACAGGTCTGTGCTTGAGCAACACCTGCCCAACAACTGTCAGGGCTAACATCAGCAGGTAGCATATAAATCAAAGAAGCTGTAATTTTCAGTATATATTACACACACAGGCGCGCGCACGCACACACACACACACACACACACACACACACACACACACACACATCTGTCACAAACAGTATTTTAAAGACCGCTGTTCCATTTTGGCACATAGCGCTATCTTTAAGGTCACAATAACCGCATCCCAAAATGATACGCTCATGCTTACTTTACCGTCTTTAGGTTTTATTGCAATTCATTAGCAAGGGGAGAAAAAAAATGACAGTTGATGTAACATTTTGTACCTTGAAATTAAAACTTGTAAAAGAAACTGGCAAGACACTATAATACTGTGACCAAAAATCAGAAGTATCTTCAAAATACAAGACAAGAACACGACATGTAAATAATGATATAACAATATCACACAGTTTCCAAATGTCTAGAAGTCACTCTTCAAAACTGCCTAAAGCTCCTCTCACAAGGCCTTCAAGTTTATGTGGACCATTTACTGTGCTGCCTCATGCATGTTAACACTGCATCTGCAGGACATTCGGTTTAATAAAGAGTCTGCAAATTATTATTTTTCCCCAGTGAGTAAAAGGGATGAAGAGACATGCCAAAGGGATGAGGACACGCGACTCCAGACTGCGCCACTGCAGCGCGCCTCTCCTGCGCGGCGTCTCGCCTGTGTCGCTCCATCGCTCAGTTGCCTGCGGAATTAACTTGGCAGCTGAAGAAACGCTTGGCCTGCACGCTGACCCCCCTGCCGTACTCACACACCCCCCCAACTCCAGGAGGAGATAAAGCTCCTGTGAGGCTGTGAGTATGTGTGCTTGAGCACGGTCTGTGTCCTGTCACAGGGCAGCAAATAGGTGCAGCGCCTGGTGTATGACCCTCCCTCTCTAGCACTCCTCTTCACATGGCAAATGTTATACAACATGAAAAAGCTCCAAGTGCTACAGAGCGCCCCCCCCACACACACACACACACACACACACACACACACACACCCACACACACACACACACACACACACACACACACACACAC
>JABJVR010036739.1:2094-21581 GCA_025773905.1 Chitala chitala
GTGAGCACACAGTAATCTGACACATCGTGAGCACACAGTAATCTGACACACATCGTGAGCACACAGTAATCTGACACACATCGTGAGCACACAGTAATCTGACACACTAATTTGACACACTGTGAGCACACTAATCTGATGCTTTGTGAGCACACAGTAATCTGACACATCGTGAGCACACAGTAATCTGACACACATCGTGAGCACACAGTAATCTGACACACATCGTGAGCACACTGCACATGCCTCAGTGCTACGCTTAATTTTTCTTGGCATTGAAAAAAATTTCACTATGGCATCAGTGTATGAAAATTCTCCCACAGGAGCCCCATTTATTAATTCCCATACAGGCTCCCAAGTGCCACCCTCGCAGCCTGTTCTCCCCCACCGAAAGTGAGGATTTGTCTTTGTTCAGTAAATACCGATAGGTTTATATTACTAAAAGCAGTCGCGACCTTTAAGAGGTACCCTGTTCATGGTGAAGGAGTTACATTCACAGTCTACACTGCCCAGAAGTTTACAACATGGAGCAACAAAAATGTTTTAAACATCCCTGGAAATTAAATCAACCAAAGTAGCGTACATACCAGCAAAACACACACCGAATTAAAGTGAAATAAGTGATTAAAAGAAGAATGTAAAATATGCACTACTTTGTGTATTGTCCTACTTTGTAGGCTGATAATATGAAAAACACCCAGTGATTTCGGTTGGGTTTTTCCCATAAACACAAACCCCCAACTTAATAACGAAGTAAAATGGGACAGCATTTGACATTAATTTCTGTAAACACAGCTGCA
Source organism: Chitala chitala (assembly GCA_025773905.1). Taxonomy (NCBI): domain Eukaryota; kingdom Metazoa; phylum Chordata; class Actinopteri; order Osteoglossiformes; family Notopteridae; genus Chitala; species Chitala chitala. Next base: position 2,895 of record JABJVR010036739.1, read on the forward strand.
ATCTCCAGTCTTTCCTCTTTCGCACACAACGAGGATACGGAAGGGGGGGGGATTGATGATTAAGCAACCCCTCGACAAATAGGAATCCACCTGAACTCAGTACATTTACATCTCCCCCCCACCCCGCTTTCAGCCACGGCTGAAAAAGACTCCTTCAGTGAAGGCACTGGTCTGACGTGCAGTGAATTAAAGACACACACTTGTGAAGTAACCCGTTTCCCTGTGAAGGTGAACGGTTTTCTCCAACCTTCCGTATCAGCCAATCACAAGGTCACCCTCAACAAACTGATACAACCCCATCTTCCCGGGGGGGACGACGACGACGACGACACAGTGTCTGTAAAATGAAAGCAAAAGACAAAGGCAGGAGTCATAATCACACCTTTGCTTGCTGAACATGACAAATGACGTGCACCTTTACGAGGCTCAGGGAACAATTAAATTAATTGATTTGTCGGCATTGCATATACGCATGGGTATGAAACACCTATATTGACTAAGATATAATATTTGAAACAATGCAACCATGCAAGCTAAAGTTGATACGTTTCGTATAGAGACACATCACAATACTAATAATGAATTTTATTTATTATTTATTGCAATAACTTAAAACTATATTATGAAGTAAAATATGCAATTTAAGTGCATGTATGGTGCACACACATGGGCAATTGAGACCAGTAACACAAACTATGTTAGAAATCTGAATTGCCGAAGAAAACTGAAATCTACAGGTTTCGTTTTCAGTAAGGAAATGATATACAGGGCGAATGTGTGTTCGTGTGCATTCATAGATACCGGTGCTAAAGTATATACTTTTAAACTAATTATATATGCTCCCGACTTAAGAAAGTAAAATCAGGTTAACAAACACCCAGACAATATAATGTTGTTAGCTAGCAAACTAAAAAACATACCTCAAGAGAACAGAAAGGTGTTTGTTTTCCACGTTATAGCACTGCTTTCATTTCAAACGCTATATGCACCCTTATAAACTTAATAGACGCGAACATTTGCATTGCGTTACATTGTATTTTCACCTTTCATCACAGAGCGACGCCCTGATTGGCTGTCTTTGAAAATGTTTAAGGCACGTGCGTGTGACGTAATACGCAATGTACGCAGGGCGAGAGATTGCAGAAAGTGCTCTGTAGATTTTTGCTAGTAAAGATGGAGTGTGAAACTTATTCCTAAGGAGCCGTGTGCTTTTTGACTGTGAGTTTTTAGCAGCATTAGAAAGCGTGGCAGGGCTCGGCTGCTGCACTCAAACAGCTTCGCCATAACTCGGGTGGCGTCAAGCGCAGTTATTTAAAAGGTTTCCAAGCGTCTATCAAGCGAGGTCGTCATCAGAACATACTCGCACTGAACAATAAATTCATTCATCTAATAAATGTCACTGGAGAACTGAATAACACAAACGATGCTTTGGTTACTGTCAAATTATTATTTCACGAAATGCAGCCATCACACTCAGTTCTTGTCTTTATACAGATTAAAGATCCGCAACTCCCGTGAGAGCCACGTTTTTAATCGCGAAAAAAAGAAAGAAAAAGAAAAATGATCTGCAATATCAAGCCATACATTGATGCCACGTCATTGACAGTTAAGCCATTACACGTTTACACATTTTGTGTGTTTTACATGTTACCTTTTTTACATTTAAAGGGTAAGCATCTTGTTACTGATCTCTACGTGGCTCCTCTTTGTCTGCGTGATGCGTTTAAGCGGAACTATTTAAAGGTGCCCAAAAAATCCTTCTGAGGGTCCCATGAATAATGGGGGAACGTCCTTTATTTATGTATTAGTCGTAAGTAGGTGGCATAGTTCTTAAATAACTGTGACCAATATTAAGGTACGTCACTCGGGGGGTAATAAAGTCTTGCTGTGACAGGTGACCCAGGTGTTTTTTTACCCTTCGTATTCCTCTGGTTTTGTATCATGCTTGGATGTAAATGATACGTTTAAACTGCTGGAGTCATTCGAGGACAATTTAGTGTGCCCTCAAAACCAAACCCAGAAAATAACATCAGACATCCACAAATACGCTTTTCAGCCTGCCTGCAATTACACAGGTTACCAAACAGAGTTTCGGATGCCCGAATGTTTTGCCTTTTGTTGTATTACTCTGTAGAATAAAGAGGAGTTTAAATTCTTTTGTTTTTTTCTCCCCTGTCCTTTTAACAATCGGACATGCCTCCCTTATGAACAAATCCCCGCAGCCGGATTATCGTGCGCGGTGACGAAACGTGCGACGCTCCCTCCTGTTCTCCGTGGCCAAACAGGAACCCGCTATGCAAGAGAGCCGCTGCTGCTGATAATAATAATAATAATAATGATGATGACGGAAACTTGAGACCCGAGCGCAAATGTAACGACGCGGCCCCGGCGATCACACTGCAAATTAAAACTGAGATGCGGGGAATTAGATAACGCATCGGTCCGCGTTCGCCTCCGTTTACAGAAGCTGGGCCTTTAGGCAGGGGGCGAAATGGAAAAACAGCAAAGACTATTGTCATCCCAGCTTTTACTGAAAAACAGGGTCTTTGAAGTCACCTTGAGCCGTGTACTGTTGACCTGGAAGGAACAGACAAAGAAAAAGCGCATCTCGGGGACCATATACAACACGATCAAAGTTGGTGAGTAGCGATCGGAAATTCGGTCGTGCTTATGGCTGTGTGTGTGAGCGTGTGTGTGCGCCGGAGACGGCAGATGTTCGGTGTGCAAAAGCCAGTTTCTTGGCCGTTAGTTACACAGGATACAGTAGCATCTATTTAGTACCAATAAACAAGTGCTGACCTAATACACTTTCCTTTGTGGAGGGCACATAATAGTATAATAACAGGCTTTAGACAGCGCTTTTATATATTATAGTTGCCCGTTATTTCCGCAGTTGCCTGTTCAGTTGGGAGATTGGTTTCCGTTCCTAATTTGATCAGATAATGAATTGCTTTTAACAAATACCTTTGCTGGGATTTGGTATCCCGTACCTGCCGTTCAAATGTGAAATGTTAAATGTAAAAAGCGTAGCTGGAGTTTCAGTCATGCATGTGATGTCTGATTTGCACAATACGACATGCAGTGCTGGAGTTTACATGGGACATCCCGTCAAACTGCTGCTTTCATCCGATCTACAAAACAAGAAGTGTTACTATAGATCGGGTTCCGGACCTCGCCGCTTTGATGTCAGGACCGCACAAACGAACAAAGTGCATGGGACAAAACCCTAACCACTAGAAGCCGACAACATGGAGTGATATCTAAGGCCTTCGTGTCTCGATTGTTGTAAATCAGTTTATCATCTGCCATTGTTTACAATAGCATTATAAGCAACAGTTTCAATCGTCTATATGTTTAAACACCTTGAGTATCTGTACGTGGCGTAACTAAGGGGGCAGCCTGCTAGTCGACTTTGGACATCCTGAGGTTTTTTATATATATAATCCTTACTAAGGAGTTTTTGGTTCCTCTCCTGTTCTCTGACTTTGGCATTATATTTATGATTTATTATTCGTCCATTTGATTGTGACTTCCACAATGTTCTTTCGACGTTCTTCTTGAGTGAGTAGGCATTGTATAAATATAAATTGAACTGAACTTCTTTCTGTTAGCAATGCATAACCATAAATCCTGGGCATTGTACAACATGTGAATTTTCTGTGTGAAAGCTGATCTTACTGTTACTTTACCACAGGTTGTTGGGTTATTCCTGATTCTTGTCACTAGTGCCGTCCCAGATGAGTAGTTTTAGGAATAACAAACAATTGTAAATATTCAGGTTTTGTAAATAAAGAATATTTAATAAGTAAATTTTTAGCTGTTTTTGTACATTAAATAAGATATGGCTGTCCCAGTGCCTTGTTATTGGAAGTCATATCTGTCAGGGCCATTGTTGATGCATGAAATAAACTACATGTTTAAGTCAGGATATGGTATTTACGCCAGGATACAAAGGATAATGTATAGAATTCCCGTCAGTTTCCTTCCAATCTAGTGATAAATGGTTTGAAAAACCCATCTGAGATAACACATCGTGTGATGCAGATTAAAAGACAATATATTGACCAATCATAAAAAATCCAGGAAAATCTCAGCAGTCCAAATTCCTAATTTAAAGGGAAAAAAAACACGTCTTTACAAGCCTTTACAGTGGTGCTTAGGAGCAGGCTGGTCTGTCTCCACCCCTGAGCACTGGTCACATGACCACACACCTTACAGAGGAGTGCCCTTTGTGCGCTCTATCCGATTGTGTGACAGATAGAGTTCCACTGAATAGAATATTTTGTCTGTCCTGCTCTCGGAGGGTACATGGTGTTCCCGAACATCCGTGCAGCTCTGGTGCACGAGCAGCTGGAACAGACATGAGTTCAGGTATCATTTACAGTCATGGGAAACCAAAGGACATCAGCTTACATAGAGACAATCATGGCTTTTAACGAAAAAATTTATGTTACCCTGACTTACGGGTACCGGCCTGGCTTTGTTGTGTCGGTTTCATCCACGATTTGTCCTGTGGGCCGTACCTACGTGGGTGTAACTGTCATTAAGAAAACCAGGCTTGTATCATGGTACAGAACATCCCGGGATCTTATCTGAGGCATGGATGTCAAAAGGGTCATATGAAATCACATTGCTGAACTATGGCAACTCAGCAAAACAAGTGTGAACATTACATCTGTAGTAAGTGACCTTTTCTGTAGCACAGTTGTAAATGTTTATCAGCCCCTAGCTGGCCCTTGGTTTGCACGCCTTGGAAAGAAAAGCCCGTGTTCTTTACTAAACATTAACCATTGCAGGGATGCCAGGAATACCTGTTAATCTTAAACTGCCTTTATAAATGAAGCTTTCTATGAATGGCCTTTTCCCACAATAAGCTGTTTGCAAAACGCAAAGTACCTGGGAAGAAGGTGAGCTGATATCTCTGTCTTAGACTACATGGTCAGGTGTTCTTCTTATCTGTGTGAGAAGAAAGGTGTCATGATTTCAAGAGAGAGGTTTTGCCATATTTTTAAGTCATCAGAAGTGTACAGAGTTACTTTAAGAGTAGAACACAGGCTGTAGTTATCTTCTGTCTGGTTGGTAGCTTTTCAGCCAGTCAAGGGACGACTTAAATTAATTCCTTTACTTAATTCTCTTTGTGTAGATTGACCTGTGTTGGTGTGTGGAACATTGTTCCAGAGTTTCGCTGATGCAGCCCACTCATAGGAGGGAATAAGGCTGCTCAGAGAACTGGAATAGAGGTAGAAAAATTGGCGCATGGTTGGATTAAGTGTTGGGAAAGTTTGGTTTGTCCTCCTGAAGATATTACCTCCATTTGAGGATTGTGTGACACTCCAGGAGCTTCCTGTTGGTCAGTTTGTGTGGTCACATGACCTCACCAGGAGCTTCCTGTTGGTCAGTTTGTGTGGTCACATGACCTGACCTTTTTATATGTCCTGCTGCAGTTGTGGCAACAAGCATGCAGAAAATTTACAAGAAAACATTACACATTTTGAGATTTTCAGAGACCAGAGCAGTAAAAGTAATTTGAGCTTCTGTTGACTTAAGTGTCGTTTAGTATTTTGTGCAGAGACATTTAGCTGGTAATGTCCCCTTTAGTGAAATTTCATCGTCTTTGACATAATGGGGACTGGATCTCCAATATCCACACTTCATTCCAGAAGGACTTACATTACAAGTTTACATAAAAGCCCCTTTCAGGAGTGACCAGCCAGTATCTTAAGAGACAAAGACCTGCTTTTCAGTTTAAGGAGGACATACTCTTCATGCTGATTGAGGCTGCATTGAAACTCAGCCCCTCCCTTAACACATCGGTGTCCTCATTTGCCCTAATTATAACAAAGGTGTCCACAGAGATTAATTTAGCTCCTTCCTGAGTGCACAGGAGGATGAATTCTAAAAGTGTAATAAGGACGTGTTTGGTGGTAAACTGCAAAGTCTAGACAGAGTAGACACACATTTGCAAATCAGCAAGTCGCGTCCTTGTATGTAATTATTTTCAACACGCGAACCTCAGCGTATGTAATCTGAGAAGAACGGCGGGTTTCACGATTTGTGCGCTTTTCATGCTTTTAAGGAATTTACGTGACTGGCCAAAATATATGGGGAAGTAATCAAAAAAATTTGAAGGTGAAAAGGGACAAAGGAGTGGAGCAGGTCTGAGGTTGAACATGCATGTGAGCTGCTCTTCTGTTGGCATGACAGAAACGCCTTCGACACACTGACCAAGCTCAAGTGAGACATGAGACAGACTGCACGTCCTCGCTTCCTTTTCCTGTCGAATATGTCATGCTCTCTTCTTTTCTTGTGCATCTCAAGTTACAGTAGAAATTCTCCCAGCGCTGACCTCACTTAAGTAAATGGTAATGTTCCGCCTTTTGAATGATATTCAGAAATTTTTTTTTTTTTTTTTTTTTTTTGCAGTCTCAGACTGTGTTGTTTTTTCCCTTATAGTTCTTAAATGCACTCTCAGTAGTTTCATTGCCTCGTGGACAGAACAACAGGAAATCTAATGGTTAAAATGAGGAAGCAGCCTAGCTAACTGTACACTGTTCAGACCGATAGAATACCATGCCAGAGTGGAAATGCCATTGTCTGCTTGGAAAAACAACCCATGAATATTTGTGTGACAAAGACCATTGTGGTTCACAGACAAGGAAATGTTCTGCAATTACTGGAATATAGCCTAAATATTATATTAATGATTATTGTATAAAGGTCAAATGTACAGAAATTCTATACATCTTACTGTTCCACTGCTTTCTTCTGTGGTAGCGGAATGTGTTTTTTCTATGTTGTAAAGAAGGAGGTATTAAATGACAGCACATTCCGTTCTTGTGTGTAAATGCTTTGATGTGTTGCATATTGCATTGTTAAGGTGTTGCGTGTGAGGTTTATAACAAGCGGAGGTGGTGAAAACAATGACACTTATTTTTTCTACAGTTTTTTAGACGTTGTCAGTCTCATTTGAGATCAATCAGGCATGTATACTTCCATTTGCTTTTTATGCCCTGCAGTGGCACACGACCTGTTGTAGGCACAGATAATCTAACGTAGTTTATTAAAAAAAAAAAAAAAAAACATCAAAGGTCTGTTCTCACTATCATTTTTAGGTTGACTGAAATAAGTACCCTCCCCCCCTCGCAGTAAGAGTGTGCAGTAGAAACTTTGCTGTCACCTTATAAATGGATGCCTCCTCACCCCCCCTCCCCCCCAACAGTGCAAGGTTAAAAGCTTTTCAGTCTGTCGTCTGTAAGGTTGTGGAGTTTCATTCTCCAGCGGCTTAGAATGAAACGGCACAAGAACCTTTCTGACAGCCGTCCGCCGCGCTGCCTGACACAAAACAAACAGGCCTTTCATCCCTGCAGAGCTCACTCCGGGTCTCTCAAAAGTCATCGCAGAACTTCGGCTGTGGCGCGAGGCGTGCCTTTTTTCTGCCAACTTCAACCTGCGGCCAGGAGGACGGCTGGTGGTATTTCACCTGCCGTCAGCGTCAGCCACCTGCTCTGAAACACTTTGTGTAACGTTGAGAGATGCTTTTAAGGCTACTGTAAGCTGCGGGTAACGCTGCTGTTCCTCTCCAGGGTTCTGTCTGGGAGGGGTTGTGTGCAGAAGCAGAGATGTGACAGGTAGGAGAGCGTCCCCCTCACAGCTGGCAGACCCCAGCGCCCCTGGGTGTGCTGGTGCTTTTAGCAGCTGTATTTGGTGGATCCTTCTCATCCAGCTTGCAATTTACCAAACTGAACAAATGGAGCTTATTTGAAAACGTGTGCAGATACACCGAGCAGATGTCAGAGCTCAGGCCCACGTGGCTGGTTTGAAGCTGGACGGGCTGGGAACGTGCCAGCGGGTCTTCTTAAACGGACCCGCCTGCACGCAGTGCGGACTCCTCACATCAAATACAGCAATGTTCTCTGGTCGCTGTGACAACCTGCCTAGTGTGTGCGCCCATTTGTGTTTGTGTGTTTGGTAGCCGCGGCTAGTCGCGGGCTCGCCTCTTGGTGTTGGAGTTTACAGCCGATGCCCACACAGTGCTGCCCCCCCCGCTCTGCCAGAGAGTCTGTGTGCAGAATAATTGCAAAACAGCAATTAAACAGGAATGTGGAAGATACTGAAAAGGACAAATTGTACAGCAGTGGACCAAAGGGTGCTTGCATACGAACTGTGGGCTCAGTTGAAGGAGGCACATGTCTGGACACATTCAGCCTATCAGCACTCACTGTTAAAGCACATTCAGTTAATCTGGCCACGGCCAGCGTATATTAGCAAACGCCACATTAAGTTTGTGTGTAACGTTGACACAAGGCATCGCTATGTAAACTCCATATTTGCTTTTCATTTTAGTTCCCTGATAAAGGCTGTTCTGGCTTTAACGGGTCTCCTTTTTAACCAGTCTTCTCTTCTTTGGATCTGGAAGACATGAATTGCATCTGCACCGGGAATGGGGTTTAGGTTACGTGAAAGGGCAAGGCGATCAGCAGCGCCGAGCTGACAGGCGGGTTGTAGAACTGGGCCGTTCTGGACCGGGACAAGGTGTGAAGGGGTTTGGGCCACCAGTCAGCTGGTGTAAGCATTCACAAAGAGGAGGAAGCCGGATAAATTTAAGGTTTTAACTTGTAAACTGTAATTAAAGTAGTGCTACCCAATTTCTTCTTTTGTTATGCTTGACAGGAACACAGGGTTTTGTTTTATACCGTTCATTCGTCCATGTGCTTTGAAAACCACAGTGGAGTGAACGAAGCTGACATTCCACTACAGGTATTATACTGCACGCACGTTAGGTCTGTGAATGTGTGTTTACTTACTGCCGGGTTTATCATATGAATGAGATTTTGAATGATTACACACTAAAGGGTTTTAGTGTAGGACAGTGTGAAGCTCAGGGTTGGGTAATCAGTTTTCATCTGAAATATGTATTTCAGTAAAACAAATTTTGTCAATTAAAATGCCTGTGTGTAAATCTCAGGAGACTATGGCTCTGAAGTGTGCTGAAATGTTCTACGGTTCAAAGCATTCAGGAGGCCCGGTAGTCTTGTCTCTTCACGACGATTGGGCTTTTTAGAGTCTTAGATGAAATGTGGGACTCCTAGTTGGATTTTTCATTTAATTTGTTTTTTATATTTTTCTTTGTGATTATTATTTTGTCACAATATGTTCAGAGTACACTCTGACTTGCATCCTGTGTTGCCCCTAGCAACCCTCAAATGAATAAACTGTCAAAGAAATGAATTAATATTCTGGTCATCAGTGTTAGTTCAGGAAATGATGGTTGTTCGGCATTGTCAAGGCATTATGGGATTTGTCCTGAAGCGTGCTCTTGGCCTGCTCTGTACCGACCTGCCCTGGCTGTCCTGGGAGCCCAGGAGTGCTGGTGAAGTTCCCTTCAGTCCAGATTTACCTACGTCAGCCTGCCCACCTGACAGGCAGTGGTACCTAGTGCCTCAAGCAGGCTCCTGTTTCAGCTGAGTTGGTATCCTAGGCAACAAAGGTACTACCACCCTGTTGACAGGTCCACAAGGTGTCCATTAAGGCATGACATGTTCTCTATGAAGTCCTGCTGCTCATGTGCCAAGCAGGCCTTCTTACTGAGCAGGAAAATAATGAATGCTAACGACACAGCCAGAGATTTACATAAGCCACAGTTGTGCCCAGCGGGCTCTATGGGTGTAGCGGATGTTTCCAGAAGGAAACTGCTATACGTGCTGGCAGTCAATTAAAAGTAAATAAAAGGCACATTTTGTACACTGTAATTATTCTGTTGTTAGGAGAGTCACCTATTAGTTTGAGCAAGAAGGCTGCAATTACTGTGGAGCTAATTTGCACATTGAACTTTCTGTATTAAGTTCATTGATCGTTAAATATCAAGGTTGATGCTGAAAAGACCTTAATGGACTGGATTCTCCTAGGACTTTGGAGTGACTGTGTTCCTACCTGTGTGGTACCTTTCCTGGATACCTGGGGATTACCTGGCTGCTGTGGAGGTCGCATCTTTGCTGTACTCTGCATCGTACGTCTTTGTCTGGACAAATGCAGTCAGACTTATGAGATGTTGTTGACTGTTACCCTGCAAAAAAAGACAAAGTTCAGCAAATCAGGCCAGATGAAGGAAGGAGCAAAACAAGCCCCACATTTAAAAACATGTTCACAAGTCACGCCATTTTTACAGTCCATCCATAGAAATCACTGCACTCTCCTGGGCAGTGGGCCATTGGGTAAGAATTTTTTTTTTAATCAGTTAGAAATAAGTAAAGATGCTAATCAGGGATATCTAATGAAACATGTGGCTGTGAGGAAATCCTGGTACACAAACAGAGCTGTGTATTTCACTTTTAAGCCAAGCTTGGCAGCCCTTGTCTCCGGCCTGTCGTCTTCGAACCCGAAACCCATGAGGTGCGTTCTGTTGGATTGTTTCCCACAGTGAAAACACCGAGATTTATGGCTTGGGAGACCACTTGGAGTTGCGGAGGCATTTTGCTGATAATCTAATGTAGGGGTGTCGCTGAAGGGGGAGGGGAACCAGTGAAACAGCTCTCAGGTGTACTGATGGTCGCCAAGGGAACAGTCCTACCACGCTCCCATTTATAGCCTGGTCATCGTAGCATCACTGCAGACTGTTTTCTCATTGCAGAATTTTCAGAGGGAAGCATCTTGACCCCATAAGTCAAGCACCCACACCCAGCTAAAATGAGTCTTTTGCTGAAATAAACCCTGGGCTATAATGTGCTATCATTTCCTCACACAGAAATGCCATTAACATGAAGTAATCTGAGCGGCGGTGTGCAGGCCCAGAACGTGCACAATCGGGTTTGGCTGAGAAAAACAATTGGTCTGCTTAAAATCTCTTCGTAGAGAAACCGGTACAATGCGACTCTCGCCTTGAAAATATGACTGTTCGTCTCACGCATCCTGGTGACTTGAACTACATTCACGTGAGTTCGCTTTCTGGTGCCTGCATCCGCGTGGATTATTGTATTCTTCTTTAAGTGGATCATTCTTTATGGTTTTTGCTTTATGTTCTGTTGGCGTGAGTTGGTGGTGTATCGTTCCATGGTACTTCACCCATCAACCTGTAAACTGTCTGGGGCTTGTTTTACACAGATTACTACTGCGTGCCTATATCAGAAATCATAGCGGTTCGAGAGACGGAAGCGGACAGTCAAACTAAGGAGGATGGAAGATGGCAGAAAATGTCCCACCTGCCCTCTGAGGCACACCCATATGCATTTACAGGTACAGACCCAGGGCCAGACGGACGCACTCGCTGGTGCGGACCCACGGCCAGACGGACGCGATCGTTGGTGCGGACCCACGGCCAGACGTTTCCAATGACGCGTTGTTCCACTTGCACCAGCAGCCACGGCTGAATGTTGACAATATTCACTGTCGTTGTGAGAAGAACATAACAATAAGATTGTCAAAGACTTTTATTTTTTCTCCAGTGCATTTGTCCAAAGTACAGAATTGCATAGGAAGGCTATTTAAAAATAAACGTGCTGATTTGCGCTCACCCCGTGCTCGTTGTCAGTGTCCTACGTGGAGCGTGGCAGGAGACACCGCTGGCGGTTTCGTGATGTGACCTTCCACTGCTCCGATGGCGCACTGTGTCAGCAGTGGCTTCAGGCCCTCAGAGAACAGCTTTCGCTGCTCGGTAAGTCCTTTACCGTCCATACTTGTCCTTGTTGTAGTTCGATTTAAGTGTCTTGCGCTCGGGCGTGCTGCGTCTCGCACCCGGACGACTGGCATGTCGTGTCTCTTTGCAGCCAACAGACCAAAGCACCTGCTGGTTTATATCAACCCGTACGGTGGGAAACAGAAGGGAAAGCTGATTTACGAGCAGAAGGTCGCCCCGCTCTTCTCCCGCGCCTCGATATCCACCGATGTGATTGGTGAGTGGCCCGTCGGGCGCGTGCATTAACATTTAAATGAAAAATGAGACTTTATGGACACAAACTGATCTTCGAAAGGCAAATGGCCCAGTCCACCTAACATGGCTGGGAATATGTTGTTATTTATTGTGTAATCCATCACCAGGCAACTATAATAGAAGCTCTGATGGTCAATAAACATGGGAATCCAAAGGCATCAATAATTTATGTGTGTCTTTAGAAGTCAGTGGACCCTACTGATTGTTTGCATGTGTCCATCATACGTAATAACGGAGTGAGAAAAGGCAGCCTCCACAGTAACGTGTCAATTCTTGAAGGCGTGCAGACAGTGTTAAAGAAGGTGTATTTTATGTGTTATACGTAGGATATTTTTTTACAGCTTGGCCCATAAGACTGCTCACGGGGGGGGTCATTTTTGTATTGTGGCTAGAATTATGTATAATAGCCATGCAGATACTCAAAAAGAGCCATTGTTCTGTTTCCGTTTTCTGATTGAGAGAACCGACCTTGCACTGAAAAGTGTGGGTAATCAAATAACGGTAATCTGTGTGTTGCTCAAGGTGCGAGGGGACGAGTACAATTACACTCCGTTTGTTTTCATAGTTACGGAACGTGCAAACCATGCGAGGGACCACTTGGAGACCGAGGCCGACCTGCAGAAATACGACGGGTAATGCGGAATGAGTTTGACTGCGGGGTCACTGCTGCCTCTTCATAGCTCTTTAAACCGTTTGGTGACAAAGTAAATTTTCTTCAAAAGAGAGACCGTGTTGGATGAATGAACTGGCTTCATAAAGCAAAGGGCAGTTGATGATGTAATCGGGACAAAAACGGTGATGTCATAGCTTGAGCGTAACTGGCTGGAGGAGGCCCCTCCGGATAGGTCGACATCGGACTCTTCTCCTGACCAAACCGCGTGACAAATGGTGTCCCCAGGCCACTCGTACTTAAAAATAACGGTGGCCTTTCAGTGGTACCCGTGGTGGCTTAGAACCGTTCTTTGCAAGTATGTCCTCAAGTCACACTTTAATGTAAACTTAATGAATGTTAAAGTGGAACTGATGTCCATGTCTGTGGATACCTTGAATGTGGCTTCTCGAATTTTTCAAGCCCCCCACCACCGCACCCACATAGTTATTGGGAGTCCAGCCGTCTGAAATTTTATTCTAGGTATGTTTTAAAAACGCTAGTCAGTGTTCAGTTAACGACATTCCTTTGTTTGCTACGTGACTTTGGTTATAAACTAGTAAACACATTACGGTAAAAGTAGCTTTTTTATTTTTTCTCTCCATCTGTTTTTCATTTGTTGTTTACTTATTTAGTATTTTGAGGATGAAGATGATTCGTATTACAATCTGGGGAAACGGGCACTGACCTCTGTGTCCTCTGTGACCTCTGGCAGGGTGGTGTGCGTCGGGGGTGATGGCATGTTCAGTGAGCTCGTTCATGGGCTGATCTCCAGGACCCAGAGGGATGCTGGGGTGGACCAGAACTGTGCCAGGGCCAAGCTGGTGCCGTGTACCCTCCGGGTGGGCATCATCCCTGCAGGTAAGGAGTCTGCATCGGCAGGTAACCCAAGTTGGGGTAGAGCGGTGTTTTTTTTTTTTTTTGTGGTGTAGCAGTAGCAGTGCAAATAGCATGGGTATACAACCCACAGTTTGGGCTTTGGCTCAAATCCCAGGAAGGGCATTGCTGTTAAACCTTTGAATAAGACACTTCAGCTGAATTTCAACAGTACAACAGCCAGCTGCCTAATGCCATAAACGTGTTTAGTCGGATGTTTCACAGGATATTTAACAATAACCTTAAACTGTCTATGTGAAAAACCAACAGGTGTAGTGGCAGTGCTTACAGAGGTGCCCCCAACATAACTAACTGAACTGCAATGGGAAATTCTTCATACACTGCCCGAAACGGGCGCATGACAATAGCAATTTAAAATAAATTAAACAAGGGAATGAACTCCATTTCGCCCAGTACTGTTGCATTGCTCTGGCCCAAAAAAATGGCTTTGAAAAAGGCTCAAGGGGGAGAAGGATTTTCATAATTTAAAATTTCATTACTGTGGGCACACAATGCACCATTTTCAAATAATTGAAACCGACTAAATAAGAACATAAACACAGCTTTCCGCTACCCCCGCGTGGATTTAAAAAAATGAAAAGGCTCTGCGGATGCACTCGTGGCTCATTGGTAAAACCAGCCGTCCAAATCGTCGTCCATTTTTGGGTTGTGTTCCGCCGTTTCTGTCTGAGGCTCATAAGTGCACAGTCACTCAGCATTTTAACTCCCCTTTAAAATGATTTTATTTATTCATACTTTGGCTGGCTTAATAACAGCCAGAAGCCCTTTATCTGTACCTCCGTGTGGCTCTCGTGTTGCTCAGACCAGAGACAAATTTGTCCACACGTCCCCCTTGCTTAATAATAATAATAATACACTCAGCCTCTGTAATTGGCGTCGGGGTTGCCTGGTGTTTATTCTAGATCCATGATCTTATCTCTTAGGTACCCAATCTCTGGAGGGGGAGTTGATGTTAACTGCCCCTCTGACCTTGTGTCCTGGCTCCCCCTTGCCGTAGCATTTGTGTTGTACCTCGTCAATCTCAAGTTCTTCTCAATGTCTCTCATCATTATATGAGGTAGGCAGTAACACAAAGGGTCTTACCTAAGGACCCACGCTGGGAGTTGGTAACCTGCTCCAACCAGGATGTGAACCCAGGTCCCTTGCATGAAAGTCAGTTGACTTACCCACTGGGCTACCCAGCCGCTTGTATATAAAAGAATATAAGAAAGATATGAAACTTATCACAGTTCAAATACCATAAGCAAGACCTTTGAAATCTCGAAATCATAGCTCACAAACTGTAACGCTGTATTGGCTGCGTAATGACTAAGCATTTATACCCTCAGTTTACTGATGGGGCAGACCCACCAAAGTCCTGACCTTGTATTGTACAATATAAATATTTCCGTACACCCAGAAGCGTGACACCTGTGGAGTTGTATCTCTTTTTAGACACAGAACCGCTGGTACCTCTTACTCCATGTACACGTCTGCTTATCTTAGGCATTCTGCAAACGAGGTGCTATCGTCGAGCCTCGTTAATCTGCCAGTCTGCGTTTTTGCATTCTTTGCGTGTTCACGAGGCTCAGGATGGCGGAATGCTGGAATGATTCCGGTGGGCTAGAACAGCGGATGTTTACACACGCATTTCGTTACATTCGCTGACGTCCGCGTGAAGCTGCGTTCAAAACCGATGCCTTTCTCGTCTCCCTCGTTAGATATGAATTAACGTACCGGCTTCATTAGACAACATCCTGTCATGTCTGATGTATAATTCATTCACAGCTTGTCGTTTGATAAATAAGTTATTTGGCATCAGTTAAGATAATTCAGATGGTCAAATTCATCGTTGCTTAGTGATAGTACTGTTTTATTTTTATTAGCAAAATTTTAATATTATATATTTTTTCTTCATAAGCAAGCTGCAGACTTTGCTTCTGGTTTGTACGTTGCTTACTACGGCAGAGGCGTAGCATGAGGTCCACCCTAACTATGATCCGTCTTTTGGAACAGGTTCGACAGACTGCATTTGCTATGCAACAGTGGGCACCAATGACCCTGTAACTTCTGCCTTACACATCATTGTGGGTGAGTACGTCCACCCATGTGTTCGCGGGCTGAATCATGAGCCGACAGGTAGTCGATGTCAGCGTGTCTCACCTGACCCCAGGTGACCTTTCGGCCCTCGCGTTCCTCCTCAGGGGACTGCCAGCCTATGGACATTTGCTCAGTCCACCACGGCAACGCATTCCTTAGATACTCCGTTTCCCTGCTTGGATACGGCTTCTATGGCGACGTGCTGACGGACAGCGAGAGGAAGCGGTGGATGGGGCCGGTCAGATACGACTTCTCTGGTGCGTGGCAACCCGTGCCGACGCCACAGAAAGCTAACAATCCTCCACAGCGGCGGTGAAGCATGTCTTGTTTCTTCCCCTGACCCAGGTCTGAAGACATTTCTGACGCACAACTACTATGAAGGAACCATCTCTTTCCTACCTGCAACAGACACTTTGGGAAATCCGCGGGACAGGACGAGGTGCAGAACCGGGTAATTACCCACGTATTCATTCGCCCCCTCAGCGTACAGAAACACATTTCCTCTCCTCGCAAAACAAGCGCACCATTTGTGCTTTAGGCAGTCAGAGTGGGGGCTGTAAGTTTCCAGTGGGGTTTTGCGGTGGAATGCTTTTAAGCAAGCAAAATCTCGGGGGAAGGATGCAGCCAGCCCAGTTGCGTGCCTGCAGACTGCATTGCCGATAAAGTAGATGTCTTCCTCTAGAAAATTCTGCCCTGTGAGAGTTCAGTTTGTCTTTGCTATACTCCATTGATAATGATGTTGGCCATGGACTGGTAGATGTTAGAAGTGCCATAAGTGACCTTTCACCTGTGACGCAGGTGTCGTGTCTGCCTGCATAATGGAGAGCTCCACTCTGAGAGCACAGGGGCATGTCAGCTGGACGAGGGCGCCTCGGATAGAGGTAAGAAATGAGTCATACTCTTTCGTTTTGAAACCTGATTGGTTACTTGCTGTGGAAAGACAAGTCACGTGGTCACCTGCTTGGCCGGCCTGTGGTCGCAGAGGACGATGGAGAATGGCGGGTGATCCGTGGGAAGTTCCTGGCCATCAACTCAGCCAACATGAGCTGCGCATGCCCCCGGAGCCCTAAGGGACTGTCGCCTGCCGCCCACCTGGCCGACGGCACCACCGACCTCATCCTCGTCCGCAAGTGCTCCCGCCTCAACTTCCTGCGGCACCTTCTGCGGCACACCAGCAAGGACGATCAGGTGGGCACCTGTTCTGACTGACCTGTCCCTGGGAGGGCCTCACCTGTACGTGCCCATCAGGTGTCTACCACTTCCCTAAGGCAGTCAGTACAGTCAGCGAAAACCATCCCAACTCGCCCACCCTAGTAGACACAACGTTGTAGAAACATCACAAGATGTTTACTATCATCACCAACTCATGAAGCTTTTAACCTAGAGAGATGTTCCTCAAGGTGAAAAGTACTGCTGCAAAGCTAAAAAAAAAAAACTGTGTGTTCTGTGCACACACTCACACCCATCAGTCCAGCTTTGTGCTGTCTATTAACTGTTATTAGTCTCTGTTAATAGACGCCAGTTATTTGCCAGAATGGGTTTCCTGTGAGCCCTGCTGGGCAACGCCCCCGGTACACAGTCCTTGCCCTTGAAGCAAACGGGCAGAGGGCACGGGCGGAGCTTCAGTAGGTCCTCCTGATTACACGTTAATGGATGGAAGGAGACGCCAGGATTAGGGACCTGATAGCATTTTAACAAATCACGAATGCATTTTTCAGTGCGGGTCGCACGGAGAATACCAAGCAGGCGATGTTATAACGAGAGCATGATAGTGCATTAATGTGAGGGGCAGGATGCTGGCGGGGGATACGCGTCCCCGCGCCTCACTCTGTCTGCACCCCGCCTCCCCCAGTTTGACCTGGCGTTTGTGGAGGTTCACCGCGTACGCAGGTTCAGCTTCGTGCCCCGCCACTGCGAGAGCGACCTGGAGCTGGACCTGAAGGAGAGTGGAAAGACACTCTTCAGCCACATCTGCCGCAACCACCCGGCCTGCGGCTGCGCCGCGGTCAACAGCAGCTGGAACTGCGACGGGGAGATTCTGCGGCACGCCGCCATCGAAGTTGGGTACGCCCTCGCCTCCGCTCCAGCGAAATGAGGTTGTAAACTCGGGTGCAGGACCCACCAGACTGCATACCACCATTATCTGACCGTTGACATGCCAACTGAAATGGGAGTCTTTGCATGAGGGTCCGGCCCAGACGAGGCCTGCTTCAAACACACGCCAAGCCTTCAGACACCAAACTGAGCTCTGCCTTGGGTGGAGGACCTCATAGGGGGCCACAGGTACCGGACGTCAGAGTGAGAGAGCGGGTGAGGGTGTATTCGTGGTCTGTGTACATCACCTTGGTACAGGTCACACACATCTATCTCAAGAGAGGGTCAGTAGGGGAAAGACAGCAGTCCAAACTGGGGTCCCCTGTATAATTTCAGTGCCGTGGTCTCCTCACTGGATAATCCAGGCCTGTCTGCACCAGTCTGATCAATAACAGCTTGTCTGCATACGGCTAAAGCATTATTTTATCGTGTGCCGCTTGCCTTTCAGTTCATCGTTTGTTTAATGTGCAGTTGAATCACTCTGTCATTGGTGCACATCAGCGCTTGGCTTTAACGTCCAAGCCGTCCTTCTTCCTTCCGTTAAAAGCCTGCCTCCTTTTAATTAAGAGGCTCATCACTTACTGCATTTTGCTCTCCGCTAATTGCTTTTGAGGTGAGTCAGCAGGTGAACGTGTTCCAAAAACGTCGGTCTGGGCTGCGTGTAGTTCAAATGTCCATCGGTACAGTACGCGTTCTCAAAGTCTGAATACAATAATTTTACTTTTTTTTTTTTTTTTTTTTTTTACCTAGAGAATGGTGCTAGGGAGTTTGGACAGAAGCACTTCAGGGAAAAAGTGTCAACAGCATGGATGGATCACGTGGTCCACGAGTTCCCATCTCTCTCCCTCTCGCCTTCTCTCTTCCCAGGGTGCACTGCCAGCTCATCACGCTGTTTGCTCGAGGAATTGAGGAGCCGACCGTGTTTGAGGAGTTCCACAACTCGTGTGCAGTATGACTCTTCCCCCCAAATCACAGGCATCGTGGGGGGGGGGGGGGGGGGGGTTAATGTTGGAGTCCCGGAGTACCAAAAAAACCACAGGGGATT
>JABJVR010036739.1:21591-33056 GCA_025773905.1 Chitala chitala
CCCCCCCCCCCCCCCCCCCCCCCCCCGGGGGCCGCCGGCGCCCCCCCGGATACTCTTGGAGTCCCGGAGTCCCAGAAGATCCACAGGGGATTTCTGCTGTAATGCCCAATCGGGAATCCTGCTCACCCTGTGCGATTACAGGAATTCTCATGTTGGGCTCTGGCAACGTTCAGAAAACATTCAGACAGAAGATTAACCACGGTCTGGTACACTAGCGACACGTGTCGTTCAGCTCCAGGTGTTACGGTATTTACAAACTTAACAGCGTTTGATCAGGAAGATTTACTGGACAGAGTTTTTGTTGTCAAATACAAATGACATTTACATATTTAATTTTTACAAGTAATTTTATCATTAAATGTTGCTGGTATATTTTAACATATCTGTCCTTGTATCAAGTTATTTGTGTTAAAAATATGATGAAACAGTGCTTTGCAGTACATAGGACAGTATACGGTCCCAGTTAACATGTGCGTTATCTTGTTTATAATCACACCTTGGTAGATCTTGAGTTAAGTGTACCAGACCTGTGAAAGGATTGATCACTGTTAACGTGTGTAACTTAGCAACATGCTAGGTGTCACGTTTCTCCCAGGTGACCCTGAGTCACAATATCAACACTGTTGGCTGACAGAACCATTTAGCAAGATTCTAGTGTCAGTATAGAAAATTCGTGGAGTTTGGGGGAGGGGCTTTTTTATTTTTAGTGATGTAAATATTTTTTAATTTGTTTTTATTGCACTGGTGGTTTTTAATGCACTGCCTCCATTTGAAGCAATTTTGAGGTTAGAACTTTATGCAGTCAAGCTGGTCTTGCTGTGACTAAAAAAACGCTGCAGATTTAGTCAGAGGTTAGAATCTTCATAAGGACCTCGGTGAGGCTGGAAGACTGAGAGACCAAACTGAGTGTGATGCTTTTCTGTCAGGTTGGCGTACTGTCCCCTGTTCTGTTAAACTCTGACAGTCAGTAACACAGTGAGCGCTGTCACTCACAGACAGCTTTAACGTCAGCTAAAGTGTCCCGCTGTCCCAAATTGGACCGCCCCCCAGTGTAACTGCTGGACACAGTTCAAATCTGTGACGGGTCCCTGCCAAGATAGGTGAAGGGTTTGTGCAGTCCCGCTAAAGGCCACACAACACTTTGGAGCAAGATGTTATAAAACCGCCAACTGCACTATGAGATGTGATGTCACAATATGACAAGGGCATGTTGAATATCACCATCTTGTCCTCCTCACTGTTGATCACCAGGCACCTCACCGTCCTGGTCTTCTCAGTGTCCTTAAGGATTGGTGCCAGTTGCCGTGAGTGTGTCCAAGAGAGACAGAGAGGAGACACTTATGTTTCAGCTCTCAGAAACATTGACACGTGATCATTTAGTAAGCTCGTTTTCTTTTGAAAAATCTCTCTCCGACGTCGCAAGTTACTGGCGCTGCACCAAAGACATTCAGTATTTAAAATAGTTGTGACTTAACGTATCTACTGTAAGCGTGACGAGATGTAGGGGGTACGGTGGTCTACTGCTGTTGACACAAACCTTGCTACTGTGGATAAATAGACCAGCGTTTCATATCCTGTCCAAACGAGCGCGCCGCCCTAAGGACTTTGCCTGTCGCTTGCTTGCGGACAGCAGGACGTCCGTCAGCGTCGTTGCAAAAAAAAAATGCACTGTGCTGTCTTGAGAGCCTGCCACCTCACCCTGCTGACCTCCAGGGCAACCTTGCTGTCAGTTTCTCTGTTACAGCAGTGTCACGCTGTCAGTAGTGCTAACCGAAGAGGTCCTTTGTCCCTGTAGTGCACACAGCTTTGGGTAACTACAGGACATTAGTCAGCTAAAGTGGATATCCGGCTTCACATAACACACGCTTCTCCAATTACGTATAGAGTACAGTAAACTTTTAGAAATACTAGTTAAGGACTTGCTGTATTCCAGACTTTTGCGCCTTAGGGAACAGTGTTGTCTAGGTTCACTGTGTGAATTGGTTCTGTATTAGTGAAGTCTGCCTTTGATTAACAGTAAATGTTCTTTTGTTGTAGCTAAACAATATACTGTAGATTTGTGTGTTCTGAAAGATGTTGTTTCCTCCTGTTTTGTGTAACACTTGTCTGTAGCTGTGTCATTTTGGCAGCCTTTGCTGGATAGCGTCGGTGTAAAATGCGTTGTGTAACTACTCCTCACGTTTGTTTCTCTTTCACACTGTGTTTCACGAAACGTTTGTGGTGCTGTCTCCTGAACGTGTGTGCGTGTGCGTTTTAACAACGTGAAAAACCATTAGATAGGTCAGACATGGTATCTCAGGTGTAGGAAAAAAATATTTATGACTTCAGATGTCTTAAATTATTTTCACAGTGTAATGAAATCACAGAGCAGCAACAGATATTTGCGATTGATTGATCCTTTTGCCTAACTGTAGCTTTTAAATTCTTGTCCTGTAGCTTGATACTTAGAATCGGATCTGTTTAATCCCAAATTTATAAAAACAGCTCCATGCCTGGGGCAGCGTTGAGTTTTGGGTTAGGTGGGTATTTGAGCATCTCTGGGGTGGTGGAGGCACTGTTTGCTACACACCTGTCCTGCACACAGGGCATGCATGCTGGCAGGGCAGAACTGCTCCAGCCTGACAGACCCCCCCCCTCCTTGTAGCCAAGGTGCTCCGGTACAGTAATATTGCACCAATTCATCATGCACCATGGCAGCACCCTGCAGCCCTGACTGCCACTCTTGGAGCTGTGCTAATTCACCATGACATTTGCTTTCTGTTGAGCTACATTAGCAGCTGCCTTAAATAAATGTAAATCTATTTTAAATTAATTTATAGAGTTCAAAATTTTCTTACCTGCGAAGCTAGCGTTAATCTTCTCTGCGGCTGCATTGGAAGCTGCTGCTTGTTGGGTGGGGGGCATCACACAGATGTGTGCGAAGCCCTGAACCCAGACACACACACAGCCCCGCCCCTGACCGAGGCACTGCGGGTGTTCTGTGAGCTGCAGGCTTCTTATGAGGCCTTAGGATGCGACCAATTAAAACCTGAGGCAAACAAACTCGTCTTTTAATTGGTCCAGCAGGATACACTGTGCTTTCCAGTCTGTGCTGTAACGCTCTTCAACAGACCTGAACGGTCCCTTTGAAGTGTCTAAATAAAGAACATTTAAAATGCACCTTGACGCGTTTTGATGTCTTTTATTGACCGTTCTTGACGTTTCGCCTTTCGGTGCCTTCCGAGGCAAGTGAAAAATGCCTGGGCGGAGGAGCACAGCTCGCTGAAGTTCAGAAGGTTATGAGAGGAGGAGATGTGGGCTGGAGGGTTTGAACCAATACCATCTGGTTGTGGTTACTCCACTGATGACCGGCGTCCCTGTGACGGTGCGTCAGAATCCAGAACGGACGACTCCTGTCCCTGTGGGGGAGCAGAAGAGCCTGGAATGGAAGGGGTGTGAAGTCTGTGAACGAAATGTGGAGACACACACAAGTAGAGACGCACATTTATGCAGTGTGTTTACATGTATATGTACATACACAGACACGGGTTCGTATCTGTAGATGCACACATTTCAGTAATTTAAAATTTCGGCCCTTCTCGCTTTGCTTAATCCATGTGAGATTGTAAGGCCAACCAACACCATAACCTCATCCTTAGCAAATCTGAACGGATCAGCATACGCCGATGTGCGAAATTCCGTTTTCTTACTCTGAGCATCCGCCTTTCTCCAAATTACTCAGTCGACATGCAGATCGTTATTGAGTTGTCCTTTAAATTCGGTCGTCTGCGTAAACCCGGTTTATGCGAGTGCTCTTCCATGCATGGAGAAGAGCAAGAATGAATAAGGTGGGTGTCGTGAGGGAGTCACGGGAAACGGGCGCGATCCCTCTTGACGGCATTCACAGCGACGTTAATGTCGAAATGCCTCACAAAACTGGCACGCGTTCCCGTTGTATCTTGTGGGACCTTCCTTAACGCCGAGAGCGTATCGCAGCCAGTTTTGTTGACGAATACTTTGGTTGGCAAGGGACAAATGTGGTACTGCACACTTTTATTTAATAAACCCATTAAAGTGACAATAGGAGGGAAATAAATTTCACCCAGCACCCCCCCCCCCCATGTGATGGAAAGATATTTTTGCCTTCTCCCAGAAACAGCCTGGCTCCCCACTTTAATATCACCCATACATTATTCTGTTGTCTGCTGTACCGTGCCAATGAAGCCAGGTAATTTTCCCATCTCCCTGCTGCAAAGCAAATTCCATTTCCTCCTCCTTGACCACACTTGAGTATTTATTCACTGATTTATTCTGCACCTCGCAGGTAAAATCTCATCGAGGGCTGCTGTCGGTGTCCCGTGGCCGTCTCCGGGGACGGAAGGCAGACGGCCGCTTGCGAATTTCAGACGGCCTTCCCGTGACACAACGCGCCGCATTCAGCCACGGTAGACTTCTCATTTTAGAACGCCGGCGTCCTCGGTCCGCGGGTGGAGCCCACTCATGTGTCTTCCTGAGACGGAGTGTACAAATGAGCACACGGAGGCGGGGAGTGACAGAGGACAGTCTGAGCAGCGTTTCTGCCACACGTTGATAGACGGACCTCCTGCATGGGCCAAAGTTGTGGAGGACATTTACTGCTCAGTTTAACAATCAAGGTGACCTGCTTAAACTGGACCTCAACCCTGGTCGTCATGTGTCTATAGCACCAACAGGGCCAGCCACAGTCGCGCCCGTGTTCTTTAATGGGAGCCGGGCTCTAGCCCTAGG
Organism: Chitala chitala; assembly: GCA_025773905.1. Taxonomy (NCBI): domain Eukaryota; kingdom Metazoa; phylum Chordata; class Actinopteri; order Osteoglossiformes; family Notopteridae; genus Chitala; species Chitala chitala. Next base: position 26,338 of record JABJVR010036739.1, read on the forward strand.
GCTTTACAGGTCTCCACGGCGACAGCAGGCAGCCAGCACAATCGATAGAGCCATAAGCAGTAAGTACCAAAGCTCACACCTTCACGCCAAGTACAAGCTGTAAAGGGAGCAAACAGCAGCTTTGGTAGTGTCACATGGTCTCTCGCGAGGGATGGACATGCACTTTTCATCTTACAGGCCTCACTAACTTTCCTGCTGGACACCCCCTGAAGGTCCTGCCGGAAGCTGGACCTACCATTAAACCACAGCAAGTCAGATCTGGACAGGAGGAGGTTCAGAGTTTCCTTCACTGCACACGCCGGCATTGATTTCTCCTCTGATGAACTTGTCAGCCGCAACAGCAAACAATCTCTTTGATGAAACTGTCAGGACGACGTATTTCAGCCAAAGCTTTTTCTTTTCAACGTGCAGTCGTGAAAGTTATGGCTCCTGCCTACTGATTATAGGAGACGATTATTTCTTGTGGCTCAAACCAGTCGCGGGCGATTACAGTCGGGTCGGGAGAGCTGTTCATCAGAAAACAAAAAATGACAACGGAGTGAAGAAGTGCATGAGGCAGAGGAATGACGCCGTTGGCAGAATAACTTGAAAAGTGTGGCACGTAGGTATTCCTAAGTCTGTGTAAGTCTTCAAAGCAACTGTAACTTATGTCAGGCAGAAGGTAAGACTCTACCTAGAAGACCAGGCTGTACTCAACTATGCTCAGCTAACGGAGCCCCCCCAGAGCATCTCACCCCATTAAATGTGCCAAGCAGGCCCTTGGAGTCCAAGTCGAGCCCAGTGTTAGCACACACGCCCTGTGAGCTTTGTCAAGCTACCCCTCCCCCCTCGGTCAATCCCCGGTGCCAGTTTACCAGTAGTCAGGGGCACATGGCTCCAAGATTTTTTTATTTTCGTTCCCCTGCCACATATTCATTGCTCACACTCTAGAAAACATTTGTTCTGTCACGGTCCACCTTCCCAAACTGTCCCAGGGTCTCCCTTGCATCGTATAAAGCTTGGATTCACGTAGATGCATTGCATTGTGGGTTCCCTGGATTCATTAAAGGCGGCTCGCAGATTCGATGCTTCGCCCAATCCTTTCGACGGCAGAGGAGGGAAACCTCGCCTCTTGGCCGCTGGATTTAAATTAGCCTGAGCAAAACAAAAATCGAGGCCACGGCGGCTCCGAGTGCTCTGTCTAATTCAGGTTAAAGGAACCCAAGCTGAGCTCCGTTATCCCCGTGAGGCTTGTTACGCACACACCTAATGATGCTTAAAGTAATTACACTTTTGTAACGTTACCCCCCCCCCCCCGCGCAACGGGACCCAACAGCCCCGCTCCTGTGTTCAAAGCCCACCGTACCGTTTTCTGCTAAACGATGCAATTAATTACATTACATTTGCTGACTCATGAGCTGAGAAGAATTCATTCTAGAGACCTTAGTTAATTGACTACAAACCAGAACGAGGGGAGAAAAAAAAAAGGTACACCTGGAAATGACAACAAGGGAAAGCGAAACGCCACGTGGACCAATGATGAACAGCGATCAGAGTCACATGGTCAGTGACAACACTGAAAGGTAAACCTGCTGAACTGTAATCCTGTCCCAGGGGTATTACATAAGTACTTTGTTGCATAATTAGCACAGCGTCTGATTAACATAATAGATTCAGGCCATCTGTTCCAGGCTCCAACATGTTTAAGTGGGTACCATGTCCTGAACTGAAAAACACTTGTATGGAGACTGGCGTTCTTGTTCGGTTCCTGCTGTCGACGCATTAGGGTGGCAGGACGTTTCCCTGAACCTCTGTCCCCTCTGCTGTGGAACCTGTGAATGTTTGGGGGGGGGCGGGGGGTGAGACTCCCGTACCTGAAGGAGCCTTGAGTCTGAGGTTTCAAGAGTAGGCAGGGAGAAAACTAATGGTAGTTGTTACCAGTGTACAAAAGGGCTGAACCGTAGCAGGATCCAACAGCAAGTGAGTATGTTTATGGTCCCTGCTCCTCGGGGCTCTATGTTTGTCTTCGTGTAGCTAACACTCCTGGTTGCCCTGCTTTCTCCTTGGCTTTGCTTTGCATCTTCTACCACACTGTTGTGGTGCTACTGTGTTACAGGTACCAGAAAACGACAGAAGGCAGTATTTAGAGTTTACACTGCCTGTAACACGTGGACAACGAGGTTGGAAGGAAGCCACGTGCATCAGATCACCTGCATCACCTGCACCTCCAACGGCACTCTGACAAGGAAGGGGTCAGCACAACTCCGCATATGGCCGCGTGTGCGTGGGCCACAGGCTGTCACATGCTCTGGAGCACATTCTGGGTGCATGTGGGATCACAGCAGCGTTAATACACAGGAATAAGCCGTACCTTCTGAGGACATCACCGAGCCATTGGCAGCCTGGTCCTCTTTAAGGCACAGTCAAGCATCTCTGTCTCATATTCCAGAGTGAGCTCCTCCATGGTCAAACGGAGAACTCCAAGCAACATTCCTCCATCTCCTGCTACGCTTGGTCCTCTCAGCGCCACGCGCTGTCCTGCACTGCCCCCACCTGGACGCACAGATCAGAAAACGTGCCAATACTTCATAAAATTTTGTGTTTACATCTTTGAGCCTGAACTGTTGTGCTGTTTGTCTGATGTGCACAGGCGCGGATGTGTGGTAAAAAGAGGATTTAAATCAGACGTCTTCGCACACAAAATCGTAGCCCTTTGGAGCACCTTATAAACACATCTACTCGACCTTCCACTGAGTACTTGTTCAAAACCCAATAACATAAATACACATGATATAAGAACATGATTTAACTTTATAATGTAAAAAAAAAAAAAAAACAAACAGAAAGTTTGTAAATCAAAAATAATTGCCAACACCTACCCCAGAAGGCCAACGCCACATTGATCTGGGTCTGTGTACGTTTATATATGGTCGGGGTAAAGAGACGCATTAACGAGGTGTAAAACATGCAAGGTTCAGTTAGCAGTCCGATGACTAACGGACAGGCATCTATGACATATTTCATCCAGTGGATTTACATCGGCCGCCTCAGACCGTGCGGCTGGTCGGCATGGCGACGGGCAGTAATGACCACATCCATCATTTGGGCCTCTGACAGTCCGGGGCTGTCCGCACACAGCTCTTCACACAATCAAAAGCCCATCTTCATTTATCCTTTGTCCGCTGGCTGCTGGCAGCTTTCACCTCGCCGGCCACAGCCGGGAAGCACACCTGAGTCATTTACTCAGCTCTGTCCCTCTATCCAATCCTGCGGCTCAAGCACTCAGGACACGCATGAGTCTGGCCAATAAAAACCTTCCTCTGCCAGCATCTCTAAAGGTGTTTGGTGACCATATCTGAAACCGATCACATATCCTTCTACAAAGTCTTAAATCAGCCATTTTCAAACAAGTCGTCACCAGTTTGAAAAGTGGCATGTAATGTAATTTTGCACAAAAATGACTTGAGTCAAAACTTGTGTTCCAGGCTCCCTAAAGAACACCTACAAGACAATAAAAATTTGTTTTATTACATACAGGTTTCACCCAGTTATCAGAAGCAGAAAAGTGGTGTTCCAATGCAAACAACAAAGGGGCAGTTTTAAGGTTGGCCCTGTCTGAAGCATGCCCACCCCACCATTACCTCTGTTCAACAGAAGAAGCAGGCAGGGAAGCTGGTGTAGGTATCACACACTCTTCAGCTCAGGTAAAGCATGGAGATGGCACACCTGACTGACCAAAGCCAGCCAATCAACTGATACATCTGCCTGGGCACTGGAGGGTAAACTGTGCAGCCTGGGGCCAAACTGGTTAAATCCAGGGCTCCCCCTGCTGGTCATACATCAGAGACTCCGTAGGTCTGTACAGTTTTGAAGGTCATAGAAGACTAAAAAACACGGGACTCCTAACGTCGTCCTTTTCTCCTCTCAGTGGAGAGGAGCAGAGCACCTGAAAGCTGCAGGTCCTTCAAAGTGAACAAGGACAGGAGTCCCATTTTACCCATCATGCCTGGCTCTGCGGGGACCCCTCCTTCGCTCAAGTCAGCCACTCAGCCGCCGCGTCTTTTATCTACCCGCTGCTATCAGAGAATGCGAAAAGGTTAAGAGCCTTTATTCTCCCACACAACAACAAACAGTAACACAATCAGAAATCGATACCTTCCTCATGCAGACGAATCAATCAAGACAGCTCGGTGTGAGAGCGGGAAGACACTGGAACAATGATATCTGTCCCTATGGGTGGGAGGGGGGGTGGCTGTCATGGTAATGAGGTCCACCTGTCCTTGGTATGATGGGTAATAACTTTCCAGCTTGTCTTTGGAAAACAAAAAACCACACAAGGCTTCAGTCCAGCATCATCTTCCACATCGCCAGATTACTGATGTCTCGCCCTCCTTTGTCTGAGGTCACGCAGTCCATCTTGGCTTACACCTTTACCCTCCTGACATGCCCTGACCTGTCCAGGTCTCCACCTGCTCCAGCATCTCTTACTAAGCACCGACACGCTTTTGAGGCCAAAAATAAACCAGGCTGACAACACTTCCAAAGATGTGCCCATGTTAGCCTATTCAACATTTTCACAAATTAATAGTAATAACTACGCATATCCTTTTTATTCACTATAACATTTGGAGATGTATTTAATAACATATTCAATTCCATAAAGCAGACGTAACCTTTTCTGTATTTACACAGTAACACACTCATTTTGAAAAGCACTGTGAATTTTTGAGCTGTACGCAGTGGCAGGAGATGTAGGTGACAAACGGGGACACGTCTTTCTTTTGCCAGAGAGTCTCAAGGCTACCAGGACCAGAACCGGACACGCTGTCTGGGGATATCCGTCAGGGGGAGAGGGGACAATTTCAGTGACACTGCACTGACAGCTGAATTGTATTCACAATGTCCTGGAACATGAATGTACAACAATTAAGGACTAAACGGTAATGGAGTATCAGATAAAAAAACAGTTTTCTGTTTATCGTCCCTGTTATATTGTTGTTATTATTTCTGTTGTTGCATATAGCATTAATGTTAATCACCTGTGATCTTGGCTGCTGAATGTCTTTGATCAAGGCAGTTTTATCTGAGGAAAGAGAATTTCTTCAGTACATGTCCAGCTATGCAAAGATGTAAACCACATAAACTAAAACAATTTACTAAATGGGTTTTGAATAATGTGTGAATGCATCCATGCGAGTGTGCGAGCGTGCATGCGTGTGCTTGTCCCTGATCTGAATTCGGCGAGCTCTCGCCATCTCCACGGGAAGCCTGATGTTCAGACAGCAGCTGACGTCCTTCACACAGCAGGCCCCTCTCCAGGGAACACGGGAGCGGTTCTGGCGGCGGCAGACTGGTGCCTCGCCAGCGCTAAGGGCTGAACACGCTGCCCTGCGATCAGCCGTGACACCACGCGGCCCCCGTGGTGGTTGTGTCGGTAAAACGCTTCAGGACCGTTTGCCAGATGCTGCTCAGAGCTACATATCTGGGACAAGGCGAAGAGGCTCAATGGGATGGAGAGAGCCAGTTAACTGGTCATTTAGTGAAAACCCCAGGAAGACCACATCCAGATACTTCAGCCAGATGTACAGGAAGAATAACAAATCAGGTCATTAGCTGCAGGCTCGTTATTAAACACTCTTTAATTATAAAGCACAGCCGCTGCTGTGATGGATTATTAGGCTGTCGTTGGTTGAGCTGACGGGCCTTCTGACTCGCCCTTTTCTACAGAATCCTCTCAGATCCGTGCCTGTTCTATAACAAAGCCATTAGATGCATAGCCATGAATCCATCTTCATTCTACGCTCTGAGTATAAAGCAATGTTTGGTGTGATCAAGTAGGGATGGGGGGGCTTTACAGGGGCGGATGGGGGGGCGGAGTTGGACTGGGAGCTGACTGCGGTCCTGTTGTGATGAATGGCACAGGGCTCTGGGTTCCGAGGCACAGAGTTTGAGCGAGAAGATGAATATGTGGTCTGCATGCAGGAGACAGTCTGATTAGGGTGCCAATGAGCCTTTCATCTTCATCTTACTATGGCAACAGGAACCCCGCCCAGAGCCAGCCCAGCACCTCGAGAGGGAGCGCCTTACAGCTGGCAGCGTCGTCCCGTCGTGTCACACCTGCATTTCCGGGGGTACCCACCTCCACCACGGCCCCCTGAGCAGAGGAACGTCATCTCTCCTGATTTTTATGGTGACCAGCTCCCTTCTGAGGTAATTAAACCTGCTCCAGTGTGAGGCCCCACACCCCCCCCTCGCATGTCTCAGCAGGAAGTTTTCCACACAGCTGAGCAAACAAAGCGCCCCCCCAACCCCAGTGAGCCCCCTGTGAGCAGTGGTGACCGAGCGTGACGTCCTGCTGACTGGCGGCTCACTAATCACCAGGGCGCACGGGGGCAGCCGCACTCCAAGGCAATAAATCCAGCGCTGGCACTGCCACGCTGTGCCCGCCCTCACTGGGCATGCCGTTCCTCTGGGTGAGGGGTGGGAGGGTGGTTACTGCGCATATTTATCACCGACCACACAGGAGCCTCTGTCAGAATGTCTCCTCTCACCCAGAACATGAGGACGCAGGAGGACCCACGGCAGTAAGACAGGTGGTCAGGAACGCACATGGCGGGGGGGGGGGGGGTGAAACGTTTGACGGTTAAAAACATAACATCAAATTTATAACGGCATACCCACCAAAACCAAGAAAATAAAATAAATTTACAAAAACACCAATAAAAAAAAAAAAACAAAAA
>JABJVR010036750.1:0-33048 GCA_025773905.1 Chitala chitala
TGCTCTGGGATGGGCTCCAGGTTTCCCCGCGACCCTCACCAGGAATAAGCGGTTAAGATAATGGATGGATGGATGTACACTGGTACACAATTGTGTAAAGCAGTCTATTTCAAAAGCACAGATTGTTGTTGTTTATTTTTATCAATTTAAGTTTTGGAATTAACTGAAAAAAGTTTTCTGAAACTAAAAAATATTCCAACTCCGCATGAATTAACCATTTTGAACACTAGATGTCAGTCTAACATTTTCAGAGTATATTACATGTAAGAGCAGGATATGTGATACTGAGTAAGCAAGTCCTCATCATGTACTCAGGTCATCATATCTTATTTATACCATATTATCACATTTACTTGCGTACCCCAATATGATTAGCCACATTGTATAACATATAGAATCTACGGTATCATCTTAAACTTGGTGATGTTCTGTTTATGTAGTCTGTGATACTGTGAAATATTTTTCACAATGTGCAGAGGACAGCCAGCCTATCAACATGTACTTTGTTTTGTGCTCTGTGTTTAATAACACTGCCTGTCACTGTACTGGAATACTGACAGCTACTGTATACAGTCACTATTTTCTTCAAAGAAGAATATAATGATTTAATTGTGCTAAAACGCTCAAGCATTTTTTTTATGTCTGTAAAATTGCATTTTCATTTATTCCATGTTCTCCACATGCCCATATAGCTGTTGAAGTTGTGCCTTTATATTCCTATATAAGATGCAAATCAAGTCATAGTGCATTGACACAAGTCACTAGTTATTATGGGCTGTGGAACAGTTTATCATTGATTGATTCTGTATGTATGTGTGTAATTATGGCTGCCCTTGCCTGTTAACAGTGTGTGTACTTTTACAACCAAAATAGTAAAGTTCTCACAACTACCAAGACATCATTATAGGCATGTAACACAAACAGAGTTTTCATGCTGAAATTAATATTTTTCAGTATTTACTCTTTTTTACGCGTCAGTGATGAACATTGGTTATTGGCTGGTAAGTTTGGTATTTGCTTGGTAACAACATGGTAACATGCTATGTCTTACTTATTGACAGAATAGTTAATTTTACGATACAGTGGGGTCTAAATGCCTGAGAATATGCTACAAAAGCCAAAAGAGAAATACCTAATTCTAGTAACAAACAACAAAATATTTAGTATGAAATTTAAATGAAGAAAAAAAAAAATTCAGAACATAAGGATTTTCTCTAGTGGTCTCTTACATTTGGACCACACTCTATGTAAATTAAGACTGTTTGATAATTTAATGGAAAAAATTAAGACAGTAAAATGCAACACATTATCTTAAAGTCAAGGTCGAGGTCAAGAGGTTTTATTGTCATTTCAGCAGTATACAGTTGGTACATTACACAGTGAAACAAAAAATGTTCCCCCAGGAGACCAGGTGCTACTTAGAACAACACAGAAGGACAACACAAAATTACTAATAGAATATTCAGGGTGCAAACAGCAAGAAATAAACATAAACAGACCACCACCAACCAAACACAGTTCTATGTAAAGTATGCAGTTTGATGGGCTGTGTGCGATGATCATAAAGTACAGAAGTGTGGTGTTGGTGAGTGTGTGTGAAAGAGATCGGTCTATCATTCCAAGCCCTGAGAATTCAGGAGTCATATGGCTTGGAGAAAGAAGCTGTTACCCATGAGGGCACAAATACTCTGGTACCTTTTGCCAGACAGCAGTAGAGTGAACAGTTTGTGTGTTGGGTATGTAGGGTCATCCACAATGCTGGTGGCCTTGTAGGTGCAGCATGTACTGTAAATATCCTGGATGGTGGGAACAGAGACCCAGATGATTTTCTCAGTTGTGCTCACTGTAGGTCTTTGAGATCCAATATGGTGCAATTTCCTAACACTGAAGTGATGCAGCTGGACAGGATGCTCTCAATAGTTCCTCTGTAAAACGTGGTGAGGATGGTTGGAGGGAGATGAGCTTTCCTCAGCTTCCTTAGGAAGTAGAGCTGCTGCTGAGTCTTCTTCACAGAACTAGTGTTCAGGGACCAGGAGAGGTTCTCTGCCAGGTGAACACTAAGGAATCTTCCTAAAGGAGCCTTTGATGATCAGCAGAGATCTCCTAAAGTCAACAACTATCTCTTTCGTTTTATCCACATCCAGAGATAGGTTTTTGGCTGTACACCAGCCCGTTAGTCATCGCACCTCCTTTCTATACACTGACTCATCATTCTTGCTGAGAGTCACCATGGTTGCGTCACTAGCGAACTTGATGATATGGTTCAAGCTATGCATAGCTACACAGTCATGAGTCAGTATTGTGAATAGCAGTAGACTGAGCACACAGCTATGTGGGGCTCCAGTGCTTAATGTGGTGATGCTGGAGATGTTACCAGACTGACTGAGACTGACTGAGCATAGTGGCAATGTCATTGGCCATTGAACAGTTGTGACAATATGTAAACTGCAAGGGATCCAGGGTGGGAGGAAGCAGGTTTTTGATGTGCGTCATGACCAGCCTCTCAAAGCATTTCATGATGGTAGACATGAGTGTGACAGGTTGAGTCATTGAGGCAGGACACTGGAGAATTCTCCTGAATAGGGACGATGGAGGATGCTTTGAAGCACATAGGGACGGTGGTACTACTCAGGGAGATGTTGAAGATTTCTGGGAGAACATCCACAAGCTGGTCTGCACATCCCCTTAGCACTTTGCCAGGGATGTTGTCTGGTCCAGCAGCTTTCCGTGGGTTGAGTCCTCCTCACATCAGCTGTGGTAAGATGTAACACCTGATCGTTGGGACGAAGCATGGTGTTTCTCACCACCACATCGTTATCTGCCTCAAACTGTGTAGAAGTCGTTCAGTGCATCTGGAAGGGAAGCATCACTATCTCAGGCAGGCATTGACATCCTGTAGTTGGTGATGGCTTGGATCCCCTGCCATTAGCGCCACATGTCCTCTCTGTCCTTAAAGTGACCGTGGATTCTATGGGGACAGTTCATTTAGTCCTACATTGGTGTTAGAGCTGGGGGGTGTACAGTGCAAATATGAGCACAGTGGTGAAGTGAATTTAATTTAAAATACTCAGCTCAACTGATTTCTGTACCAGTGAATTGTGGTGCCATACGTTGCTGCAGAGAAGATTTCTAACCCTGTTTTGTACTTACCGTTTAGGAACTGACATTTCCATTGATCGCTCTCTTTTTTCACTTTAAAGATCAGCTACGCATCGTCAAGCCGCCTTCTCAGCAATAAAAAGCAGTATAAATCCTTCATGAGGACCATTCCTACTGACGAGTACCAAGCCACCGCCATGGCTGACATCATCGACTTTTTCCAGTGGAACTGGGTCATAGCAGTTGCATCAGATGATGACTACGGGCGACCAGGCATAGAAAAATTTGAGAAGGAAGTGGAAGAACGAGATATCTGTATTCATCTTAATGAGTTGATCTCACAATACTTTGAAGAGGAACGCATTCAGGCCTTGGTGGACCGCATTGAGAACTCCAGTGCCAAGGTGATTGCAGTTTTTGCTAGTGGGCCAGATGTGGAACCACTCATTAAGGAGGTCGTTAGACGGAATATTACTGATCGCATCTGGCTGGCCAGCGAAGCCTGGGCTAGCTCTTCTCTGATTGCCAAACCTGAGTTTTTCCATGTAGTAGGTGGAACCATAGGCTTTGCACTTAGGTCAGGCACCATTCCAGGTTTCAGGAACTTCCTGCAACAAGTACAACCCAAGAAATCTTTGCATAATGAATTTGTAAGGGAATTCTGGGAGGAGACCTTTAACTGTTACCTGGAAGACAGTCCTCATAGGAAAGATGGGACTACAAGGTCTAGACCTGCTTGTACAGGTGAAGAAGATATTACAAGTGTAGAAACGCCATACCTGGACTACACGCATCTACGTATTTCATATAACGTGTATATGGCTGTTTATTCCATTGCACAAGCCCTTCAGGACATTTTTACGTGTACCCCAGGAAACGGACTTTTTGCCAACAAGTCCTGTGCTGATATTAAAAAAGTGGAGGCATGGCAGGTAATGCGACTTTGTAACTTACTGAAGGCACTGAAATTTAAATACTGTAAACATATCGAGGGCACTGAAATGCACGTAGTGTTGGAATATATTGAAATATATGAAAGTCTGTCTTAGAAAGAGGCACACACACCACTGTATAATTGTCATCTCATGCAGCATATAGGTAAGCCTCTAACATTATAAACTCTGCAGGTTGTAGTGACCTGGTTTCATCTGCTTCTTTTATACCAAACTAGTTAGAAAAACCTTGTGAAAATGCTCGTTCTGCTTTTTGTATGTTCAAGTAACGTTATAAAACACATTTTGCAGGAGAATTAATAAAGATATTGTAGTGTAAGTACATATTTCTTTTTTTAAAAAACAACTGAAATTCTCCCCCAGGTGCTGAAACAACTACGACATTTGAATTTCACAAACAGCATTGGAGAACAGGTGGATTTTGACGACAATGGAGATCTTCTGGGAAATTATACCATCATCAACTGGCATCGATCAGACGAGGATGGTAGTGTGGTCTTCGAGGAAGTCGGATATTATAACATGCTTGCCAAAAAAGGGTCACGGCTCTTTATTAATAAAACCAAGATATTATGGAACGGTTATCTTAAAGAGGTACGGTATGTTTATGTAGATCACTAGTATCAATTGTCAAAGTATGTTTATAGTGTTGCAGTTTTTCTAATAATGCCGTGCTGTATAGTTAAATCTGTGCCAGTAAATTGTCCTTAAAATTTCACAATAGACTAGTTAAATTTAAATGCAATGGATTTCTTTAAGTGTAAATTCTAATATCTTGGATTATATTAACTGATATTAAACTGTGCATTCATGTGTAACTGAGTAGCACAAAAGTAATTGTTATACAGTCAGCATTTTAGTATTATTGAATGTCGGCTAAGTAAGCGAACAGACAGTGTGTAATCTAGTTAAGCACCTGCAGTTCAGGTAAATATTGACGACCATTTCCTGGCATATTTAGCAGTAGCATTAAATCTGCATCAGTCTACGTAGCATTATGTGAATCATAGCAAGTAACACGCTTACCTAAATTTTATGGGGATACCAAATTCAGACTAAATTTTCACAAGCTAGCAATGAAGACAAACTGCTGCTACACAATTCAAATGAAAGGAAACAATCCCACCAAAAACTTTTGTTTGTACGACTTGTGATTACGGCTGTTGATCACCATGAAAGGCATTTAAAACCTTTGGCAGGTTGGTGTGAAACACTCTAGTGTTAAACCCCCGACGATGCATGTACACCACTGTCTGCAATTATCCCATCCATGTGAGAACAGTTATACTTCCAGACAAACATTCATACAGTAAAAAGCATTTCTTAAGAACAGAGAACAGTGAAGGCAGACTGCAGTGTTCTTAGGAGTGGTCGCCTCAGAAAATATAGACAAATGTGAAATTGGATGATATTCAGAGAAATCACAATAAAACCGACATCCTGGGATCTATAGGCCACGACTAGCATGTTCAGAATTACATTCTATGGTTGTACAAACTGAAAATGAACAACAGTGGCTGGTGGGTACAGCTAGCTCAGTGAAAGCTCCTCTTTTAGGCAGATGGCAGCAAGTCTTAAATTTGCCAAATTACATCTCAGTAAATTTGTCTTATAGCCACAGGATGTGGACAATCCACAATGACACTGACTGTACATTCATCTTTATACCACAGAGTTTTATGTATCAATGTGAGTGCATTTGTCTGACAGGTTAAGCTTTTCAAAACTGGACCCTTCCAAAGGAGAACCACAAGCGGACCACGTAAATCTACAAATGGATAATGGAAAAAGAAAATATTCATAATTTCAGAATGGCCATAGTCCAGATTTAAACACGCTGACATTCTAAGGCAGAATCTTTAGCGATAAGATATGCATGAAGGGGACATCAAACACCAATGAAATAAAGAAGTGATGTAGGGTGGTGTGGTCTAAAATTATTCCAAAATGAGACAAGAGACTGATAAACTCAGAAAGAGATCAGGTTATTGCTGTTGAAAGGTTTTCTTCAAGGTACCAAATCTGGCATGGCCCTGAACTGGATTAAGCGGTATAGCAAATGGATGGATGGATAGATGGATGGTACCAAATCTTGGCTGCAATTACATTTCTGTCATGCCTTCTGCATGTCTGTATTTTAATAACTAATGGCAAAGTGAAATCCGCTATTTGTGTGTCATCTTTGTCCTGTTATGTAAATCCACTGAAAGAGGACACGCTCTTTTTCATGTGACTCTGATTTTATTGGTGTGGTGCAAGAATTATGTGTTCACCACAGAAATATTTAGAACAAGAAATGCATGTTTACTTCCTGTTTCTTTTCATTAAACTGTTTCCATGATTATATATTTACTTTCTGCAATAGTTATAGAAGTTTAATTCATAATTTTGTCTCGAACCAAAAACTGTTTTCAGAATAACTGTAGGAAACCCAGTAGACTATAAATTATCTTAGAAATAAAGATCTTTATTCTCACTGAAGCAGTATGTATAAAAGTTCATCTTCTTCTTCTTCTTCTTCTTCTTCTTATTATTATTATTATTATTATTATTATTATTATTATTATTATTATAAATCATTTAGTTGTCCACATTTTCAGATTGTACAAAATTTACAGAAACTTGACGTCTGTCCTAGATAGAACTAAATATACAAAATCTCACATCAGAGTATGTTACATACTTTTTTCCTGTAATTATTGCTACATGTTAAACTTTGGAATTTAAGATGTGGTCAATCACGAGTATTACTTCATGTTCCTTTCCCATTCTCTGATTAGGTCCCTTTTTCTAACTGCAGTGAAGAATGCGAGCCAGGCACTCGAAAGGGGATTATAGAAAGCATGCCCACCTGCTGCTTTGAGTGCACAGAATGTTCTGATGGAGAATACAGTGATCACAGAGGTGAGAGATTAGAACCGATAACCTGACGTGTTCTTTTTTTTCCACAGATGTGATGTGTATTTCCTCTAAGCATTTATATATCCTCTTCATATATTTTTTTATATTTCAGATGCAAGCGTTTGTACCAAATGTCCAAACAACTCATGGTCCAATGACAACCACACATCCTGTCTTCTTAAGGACATAGAGTTCCTTTCATGGACCGAGCCATTCGGAATAGCACTGACTTTGTTTGCTATACTTGGACTTTTCTTGACATCGTTTGTACTGGCAGTGTTTGTCAGATACCGCAATACTCCAATTGTAAAGGCCACCAACAGGGAGCTTTCCTACCTGCTGCTCTTCTCTCTGCTCTGCTGCTTTTCCAGCTCGCTCATCTTCATCGGCGAGCCTCAGGACTGGGCCTGTCGTTTGCGGCAGCCTGCTTTTGGCATCAGCTTTGTCCTTTGCATTTCCTGTATACTAGTGAAAACGAACCGTGTTCTTCTTGTGTTTGAGGCCAAGATTCCCACCAGCTTGCATCGTAATTGGTGGGGTCTTAAGCTGCAGTTCTTCTTGGTCTTCATGTGCACATTTGTTCAAGTTATGATCTGTGTGGTCTGGCTGTATAATGCACCTCCTGAAAGCTACAGCAACCATGACATGGATGAAATTATCTTTATTACTTGTAATGAGGGATCTTTGATGGCTCTTGGGTTCCTCATAGGCTACACTTGTCTTCTAGCAGCTATCTGCTTCTTTTTTGCCTTCAAATCACGTAAACTGCCTGAGAACTTCAATGAAGCAAAGTTCATCACCTTCAGCATGCTCATTTTCTTCATTGTCTGGATTTCATTCATTCCGGCTTACATCAGTACTTACGGCAAGTTTGTGTCAGCAGTAGAAGTCATTGCTATTCTGGCTTCCAGCTTTGGGTTATTGGCCTGTATATTTTTCAATAAGGTGTACATTATTCTCCTGAAACCTTCACGCAACACAATTGAGGAGGTCAGGTGCAGCACCGCAGCACATGCTTTCAAAGTGGTTGCTCGGGCAACTCTGAGGCACAGCGCAGTGTCCCATAAAAGGTCCAGCAGTGAAGAAGGCTCCACTGTTCACACACCATCGTCTTCCTCCAGTCTGAAGAGTTCCGAAGACGAGCCCAGCTCCCCAAATGGCCGGCAACTAAAGGTCAGCTTTGGTGCCAGCCCCGATACACCTTTCTTGACCTGCGATGAATCCCAAAACATGGTTTTGAAGCACGTCCGTGAAAGGAAGGTGCAGGAAAGTAAGGACAGTGATGACAGCTTAATGAGGCCAACAGCACAACTCCTCTTACAGAAGAAAGATGTCGGCAGTGATAACCCAAGGACTGGAAGCAGCAACTCGTCACGTGATTCTCATGGAGTCAGCAGCAGGAAGGAAGATGAGGCACACAAATAAGAGATCATCCTATTTTTCACTTCAGTACAATCAGTACATTTAAAAAATATTGCATACGCATGTTCACTGACAACAGAAATATCATGTACATGCACTCAGTGGCTATGTTATTAGGTACATCTGAACATCTGCTCTTAATTCAAATATTTATTCAACCAAACACACGGCAGAAACTCAGTGCAGTCAGGACGAAGAGGCTCAGATGTTCTGAATGAGAGACATCAGAGGAAAAGAGCCAGACTGGTTATAGTTAACTGCAAGGTGACAATAACTCACATAACTGTATGTTACAGCAGTGGTGTGCAGAAGAGTATTTCTGAATGCACAGGATGCTGAACTCTGAAAGGGAGGGTCTATGGCAGCAGAAAACCACTATGTGTCACTTCTGTCAGTTAAGAACTGAAGACAATAGACACAAGACAGTGCTGAAGAGCACAGCACAGGAGATGAGACAAGCATTGACCAGTCTGAAAATGTTTGATTTCTCATTGAATATGTAGATTATAAGGTCAAAATCTGGTATGCACAGAATTCTCCATGGATCCCTTGTGTCTCCATGGTTCCGACTGTTGGTGGTTTTGTAATTTGGGAAGAATGCTGTCTCAGACATTAGGCCCCGTAAGACCAAATGAGGAGTGTTAAATGCCACAACCTATATGGCAAACCAGCAACATCTGTATGATCAAGTCAACATGGTACAGAATCTCAGTAGAATGATTTCAGCAGATTGTTGAGTTCATGTCATGAAGAATACTGGGTCATGTGAGTGCAAAGGGTCCTACTCAATGTTTCAAAGATATGCCTAATGAAGTGGCCACTCTGCGTGAGTATATGTGTGTATGTATATATTATCTTGGGTACTAATTTGTGTACATGAATATGGTGATACCATGAACAGCATATTTTCTTTTGTAAATCCCATAAAAATCATCTGTCTTTACAACACTAGATACCTTTGTGGTAACTACATACTTTTATAAATCTTGTAACCTTTGTGGTAACTATAGACTTTTATAAATCTTGTAATCTTATTTATTTTACTTCTGTTTGTGAACATCATTGAACTGTATTTTTCAAGATTTCAGCAATTTATATGTACAATTTGTAAATATACAAATATTAAAACTGGCAACACTTAATGTAGGATTAAGAATTAAACACATTTTAAAATATGTAATTCTGCCAAAGATTTTTACTGTAATGTATGAGTTTGATAGTGCTTGAAATGCATGTTCTTCAGTGTTCAGTTCTATGCTGTATCAATGTGACACTGCTGGGAAAGGTACAGAAAAAATAAATCTCTCTCTTTATAACCTGCTTATCTCTGCTTATTCTCCTGACAAGTTTAGTATATTTTACCATATTCATCCATGTGACTTTTCATCTTTCAGGGCTTTTCATAGATATATTGGGGAAAAAAAGGAAATATCACGTCACAGTAGTTTAGAGAACACGGCAAACACAACAGTGACATTTTCAGTGACACGCTTCAATGGAACACGGACAGACATTCAACACAAACAGCCTGCGGACCCCATTTATCACTCCACCTTTTCACATCCAAGTAGGCTAATTGACCTACCATAAACTGGCAGCTAACAGTTCAAAATCAGTAAATAATTTAGGTCTGTTCATTACTACTTCAAAAGCATCCAAACTGTGTCTGACAAATGGTTTTCTAAATTAATTCATCACACCTGTGATAAGGAATCCACTGTAGCAGTTTCTTTGCACATATAAAAAATTTAGTTCTGTGAATAAAGTTAAATGACTGGAATTAAAATAATATTGTTTTAAAATGTGATAACAAATATTACGCATCCATGTACTACCACTAAATAAAAGATGTGTTCTGTATGTTTTCTCAGAATGGCAAACATCCTACAAATTCTACCAGCGGTATGTAAACTTATGAGAAAATCTGTATATCATCTGCCTCAGTTACACTGATAACTAATTTATGAAAAAGGATAAAAGAATGTATTGTTTGGCAAAAAAAAAAAAAAAAGTTTCTCACAAAATGTCGCAAAATCAGGGAATCGGATAAAATGCAGAAAATACTTCAGAATGTTTAGTATGTAGTATTTTTTGATCATTTACACAATTTAATATACATATTTAAGACAAAATGCAAAGTCAGATGGTATTCTTGCATTTACATTTGGTGGCCTGGTGCTCAATGGATAGAACATCAGGCTGGGATGCAGAAGTCTCCTGGTTCAAATCCCAGCCCAGCCACTAGGTGTGTCCTTGAGCAAAACACCCAGCGCTCCCTCATTGTAACATGCATATGGAGTGTTGTAAGTCACTTTGGATAAAAGCATCTGCTAAATGAATAATGATTACTATGTGTAGGTTGTTAAGTGTGTAGAGTATGATTCCTTAGACATTATGCAGTGTTTTAAGTAATGCCTACATAGACTGGGCAAGTCGCACACGGCTCCGCGCTCTAAAACAAGTGAAAGTGGTACCATCTTATTATCAAGTGCAAAAGCATGTTATTCAACATGCCACTCTATTCCACATTAACATTAAAGGATATATATGCAAATATATACAGAGGCTGCACAATACACAATCATTTGAAGACAAACAAAACAAATATATACATATGTAGAAATAAATGCAACTTATACAGCGATACAAAGGTCCCTTTCAAACAACTCTATGTAAATATGAACTGTGAATTAAAGAACAACTTCCTTTTCAGCACCCAAATTGACTTTCAGCTATTTCCCATAAGACACAGTGATATTACTGAACAGCTTCTCACCTAACAGCACTCTTACTAACCTGAGGAAGTGAACAGAATTAGTAAGATAGGAGGGTTCAGTGTTTTCCTGTGACTGTTCTGAAACTGGCCAGAGTAACTGGCAAGGGCTGATAATCTAGCATCCTAGTGGCTCAACAGGCATCCCATCAGGCTGGGATAGAGAAGTCTCCTGACTCAAATCCCAGCGCTGGCACCAACTGTGTCCCTGAGCAAGATGCTACATGCTACCTCCCTGGGTGCCAAAAAATAGCTGCCCACTGCTTCCCCCAGGGGATGGTATAATGCAGAGAATGAATTTCTCTGTTGTGAGATTAATAACGAATTAAAAAATATATATTTACCATCAACTTAGTGCCAACAGAAACTAACACTATTAAATACCAAAATCCATAGGGAGGTACCTCTAGAAAGAAAACAAGGAAAATGTGGCTGACATCTGCTACAAACACAATTGCTACTTTTCCAGACTTCTAAAGGTTATGTACATTTTTTTACTTCTCCAAAAAAAATTTAATGACTGCAAAGCTTTCCGCTGACGTGACTGTACCACTATGGTGGAAAGGTTCATATTTATGCCACATCATTACCTACTGCCTACATGTAAAACACATACTCAGTCTAGGTGAAGTTCACGTATAATATACAAACCAGCTTCCTCACCGTTTGCAAATTTTGGCTTCAGTTGATAATTATTCTTGTCTGGTCCTGCAGTTCGGCACTGGGGAGCTCAGATATTCATCTCAGATGTTAGCATGCCCAAGAGGGGCTGGGCAGCCAGTCAACCTTGGGCCCCCAGAAGTTTTTTTTTCTCCACACTGTAGAGTTTTTGGTTCCTCTCCTCCATTGTTGTCTGGCTTCATTCATTTGTATTAATTCCTCAATATCTGCAATTTCTTGTGTAAAGCACTTTGAGACACAATGTTGCGAAAGGCGCTATATAAAAATAAATTGAACTGACTATTCCCATAGAGAGTCAGTGCCATGCACTCCTTACCTGCAGTGCAGGCCTACAGCACCAGGCATCTTACACTGGAGAGCAAAACCAAGTTGGACAAAGCTTTGCACACATTGCCCATTACTTACTTTCTGTGTAAATGTGTGCCTATTGCTGCCATTTCTGCATGTAGGATACAGGTCATACTGTTTTGCTTTCTTCAAACTATACAACTTAATTTTTTTGACACTTGTCCTTTGACCGATTGTTCTGTTTTTGATATTCATATGAAAAGACAAATTTAAGTGATATTTTTTCAAAGTTTTGAAGATGGGCAAAAAAAAAAAAAAAAAAAACTTTTCTTAAAAACCTTTAGACTGCAAAAAACTATTTCACTGGCTAGGTATAGAGTTATAAAAAGAACATCATCATGGCATCAAAACTCAGGCTAAACTCATGTCAGAAACATGAACAGATTGTGAAGTTTTTTGAAGCAAACGCAATTTATTTGACAAGGACTGTCATGTGTATCAACGTATGTACACAATGAACATTTATCATAACTGAAAGGCTACGTCCTAGCATATTTGCAAGAATAAACTGTATTTCATTAGTAAAAGAAAAGAACAAAAGGTTGTGGAATGTTTAAAAAATCTAATAACCGAACCCAAGTAAACAGTGGATTACTACAGCATCCTTTCATTCATTCGTTTTTGTCAACGTCAACATTGGCTTCATTTGACGCTTCTACAGAACTGTCTTTTCCATCTTCCAGCTTCTTCTGGAAAGTGGGAAAAAAACAAAAATGACAAAAATGACACACGGTGGAATTCAAACCAGTACACAGGATTGACCCTATAGAGTTAAATTTCAGACAAATGAACACAGGTTACATGCTGGCATAATCTGTCATGTACAAAAACATTATACTGTAACACTGTCACAGGCAGAACTTCCCTCTGATTCATTCAAGGGCATTTTTAAAGTGTAGCGAATGCACCTGTGTGAACGAATTTTGTATCTTTGTACAGAATGTTTTAATGCAAAAGTGATTATAAACTGTCACAAACTAATGCACTGCATTGAGAAGTTATATCTGTTTATATAATTATTTTTCCATTTTGAATGACTTTATTTGCATTGGGAAGCAGAACTAGTGTTACTGCGCTGATGTCACTGGGTCAAAAGCTAAATTCATGTAAGGGTATAATACACAACATTAAAAACTTCCTGTACTCATCAACCACTTTTTAATACTACCTTATTGCTGTCTTAGTGAATGTTATGAAATATAAAAAAACCCTGCAAAAGACAAGTGTTAACACTTAACACAAGTGACTGAATAATGGACAAATTAACATTTCCTACTTTTAACCTGTTTTTTGTGGATTATAATTTAATGAGTTAAAGCACATTAAGTAATGACTGATCATAACGTGTCAATCTCACTCAATTTTCTCCGAATCATATCCCATGATGATTCCTTTAAGTATCATAAGAACTGCACTACCTGAAATTATTGTGACGTCTGTGTGTGTGTGGACTAGGTATCTGAACTCACCTTTAAGTTCTGGTAATGGACGAAACTGCTACAGTGGACGAATTTGGCATCTTTCTCATTGGTGTAGAACATTTCACAAAGCTTGCAGAAGAAACAAGTTCTTTGGACAACATAATCTAAGCCTGAAAAAGCAAACGTACATTACTTGATACACATCTAAATTTACATTAAATTAACCCATTTTAGAATGTCACTAGATATTGGTTACCACATATATGACAATCTGACAATTAAATTATAACTTGACAAAAATTGTAATACAGGTTGACCTCCATAATTACAACATTATACCCTAAAATGTGCTGAAATGAAGCTAGTTAGTGGTCAGAAAATATACTTTTTTCAAAGAAAAATAATAAATAAAAAAAACTGGTTTGACCTTTACAGAAACAGAATTCAGCAAAGAAACCAGTTAGTCTGGATATCAATGTGTTACTAATTAATACATAGTGTCCCATTGAGGATATCAGTGTTTCACTTCTAATTAAGTTGAGTTTCATTTTTGAGGATTTAATAAAAAAAATTTTTTAAGTAAAATAATGTAGTGATGAAATAATTTACGTAGTGGTATTTCAATGATTCTATGTTTCCTGTACATTGGGATTACAATATTTTAATGAATTATCACGAAACAAAAAACATGCATGCACACACAGATTAATACAGGCTTGTAGTGAAACAGGTTACTGCAGGTAAAAAAAACATGTAAGGTTTTCCTTTCCAGTGAACATTTAACAGTGACACATAACAGAATTTTGTAACACAGGTTGTCAGAAAACAAAAGGCTAAATGCAGAACAAAAGGCTAAGTGCACAAATGAAAATTTACTGCTAACATTACTACATAAAGTAATGGTTCCTTCATACTATAGGGTACAATATTCAGTGGAAGAAGAAAAGGCTTGAAAATACTAACTCTAGTACAGAGACAGCAAGGTACTCTGTGTCTAATCCAGCAAGGCTGTAATTATAATAAAACACAAGATTACCTTCTTTTAATTAAACTACACATAAAGTATGGAACATGAAGTTTATCAAGATGAGACTACTACTGGTTAATGGCAGGCGATGTGGCTGTCTTTACAGGCCATCTCAATGTAAATGTACACAGGAAAGATATTCCCATCGTATACCTGTCTTTGTGTGGCGTTTCTCTACTGTATACCTGGTGTTTCTCACTGTGTACCATGATGGCTCAATATAGTGTCTTACCTATAGGGTTGTTGGGTTGGTAAGGTCCAAGCCTGCCTGGGTTCATCTCCACTTTCTGCTCTGCATCCTCTTCTGATACAGAAACATCTCTGCATTTCTCAGCAGGGGCCAAGTCTCCACTGTTCAGCCCAGAGCTCTGGATTCCCTAAGAAGTGCAACATTTAAAACACTATTATGATATACATTGCGCAAGGCCTTAAGTATTTTAACAGCACATAAGAAAACCACAGTATACAATATACAATTTCCAGAAAAAAACACTACGGTTTAAGTGCCATATGAGCAGAGAAACAAGTGTAACTTGGTTTAAAATGTTAAATTAGATTTATAAAAATGTTTAGTGTATATCCATTTCTTATACCTGTACTGCAATAAATAAATATAGTCCTGGGGGCATTACATACTTATAAAAACAATTTAAATCTAATTCAGATCCTTAGTATATTCTCCTGTACAAGCCGATGCTATGCATAAGTGAAGGGGAGTGTTTGTGGTTAAATTTGCTACATTTGATATGAGCTGCGTATAAGGACAAAAATTAATTGGGGCAAAGCAAATACGGTACCCAGTCTCTCTCCTAATAATCTACAACTTCTTATACGCCCATCAAAATGTTCAGTCAGTATTTAACAAATACCAGTTAATATTACCTTAAAGTCAGGTAAAGATTAATAAAGTATGTAACAATCAGGAACAATTATATATAGAAAAAAAAAAACTTTAATTTCAGTATTAGGTTAATTAAATCTGTCAGTGTTCATGAAATGCCTCAAAGCCCATTTAGTTTTATTCAATATTAGACCATAACTGTCAATATCGTTTACTACACAGGACCTAACTTTAGTTTATGTAATACATGAATGTTGGCTCCAGCCTTTAAAGTTTCCTTTAAATAAGCCTCGCTCCCAGCTCTGAACCTCGCTCCCAGCTCTGAACCCTATCATCGGTTGAGGTATCAGATGCAGAGTGCTCAGTATCAAGTGGAATCTGCAAATAGTCAGATTTAAATTAAATTTACGATTCAGATGCGATTATTGTTGTGTGCTAACTACATCACATTGAAGGTCATATTAACGTCTAATATTAAACTACATCAACACACAACCTGCAGCCTATAAATATTACTGAAAAACACTACAAAATTATTGCACCAAAAAAAGGTTTTATGTTTTTTTTTTTTTTTTAGTTATTAAATCGACATATTATTTCACAGACATTTCATCATTAACCATCAGCAGCCAGTAGTTTGTGCACATGGATGTACTGCTCACAGAGGTCATTCCCCATCAAAGTCACTGACTTGTCACGATACGAGTAATATTCAGAAAACATGTTTTATAAACAAAAACTCAAAGTCCATAACTATTAGAGAAATTATACTGACCCCTGGGATAAGTCAACCCTCTTTTTATAGCTAATTTTTTAAGACCCAAGTTTCTAGACTTATACACGAGTATAACCAGAACTTTCTCAACAGAGCCTGTATCATATTAAGGAAAAAAAACAACAACAGTGAACCGAATGTACTAAAATCCAGCGACAGCACTCCAAAATATATACAATATAAAGAACATTTGATAAAGCATGTCATGCTTTTGTCAAAATTCTGGTAGAAGCCACTAAGTGCAGATCAAGAGTGAAAATTCCTGAGATCTGGTAACTTGTACAATTCACGTTGATCACTTGACCTAATCAAAATTCCCACACACAGCGGGACAGGAAGGAACCCAAAGAAAACACACACAAGCATGAGGAACATGCAAACTCCACACACATACCGAGAGCCAAATTTAAAACTGTGACACAGTGGTGTGAGACAGTGCTGAGTCACCATGCCTCCAATTACAGACATGAAGTGTTAAGACTACCCATTGAGCTCACAATCACATTTTAGAAGTTAAATTTCCTTAGGCGACATTTGTGTGTCTATTCCTTAATATTTACAACTTTTGTATTTAGAGAGCACCTTAATACCGTGCTCAGATGGACACATGATATATAGGAACAATCACGTTCTTATTACCTCTTCATTTTCACTCTTCTGGACCGCAGGACTTTTAGTGGTTTGGCTGTCTTCATCTTCTCCTACATCTATCCCCTCATCGTAAATACTCCTGCGTTTCTGCTGAGCGCACCACAATTCAAACTTAACGGGTGGCTTCCTGCAGAACAAAAGAGGTGGTAGCAGAATGGTGGTGCTTTCTGTCCATATTTTGCTACTACACTCAAACTTTGGTAAACCATGATTCAATATGTGAATCCAGACAAGGCAGTTTGTACATCGACCTGAAATTTTACTCCTACTACTTTTCTTTGAAATACTCTGTCAAAAAAAATTTGTTTTGCAAATTACTGAAATACTACAGATGTTATTACTACATGTGCAGACAATGCAGGGTTACCATGTATTTGACGTTTGCAATATGACAATGCAAACACACCAAAGTATTTTTCTGATTTTCAATTTTAAACGCGTATTACACATCTCAGTGTATCAAAAACCGCAAGCTGAATTTCTTGTGGTTAAAGTGAACAAAGTTAAATTACCTGATAGTTTAAAGCTTTAAACTTCTAATAAAGTTTCAACATTGTAAATATTGATTGCATGGTGTTGCCTTTGACCTGAGTGCCATATCTTTGCCTATCATAACAACAAAGCTTTCCTTTTTGTGTGGTCTTTACCTGCCTCTTCAAACTCGCCATTTCCCCAACATTACCGGTATGGTCTTATGTAAATGTTTTTATAATTTCATTTTTATGATGGTTTTTTTTTTGCAGCAAACAATAAAAAAAAACTTTTGTGAATGTCATGGTTACTAATTTGCTAATCTGTAAGTGAACAGATAAACCTTGTATGAAAAAGTTTGCATAATTTTAATTGATAAGCAGTTGTGTAATTTTTTTCCAATAAAAACACAACTTTTAAACCTTAAACCATTTGCATGCACATAGTATTAAAGCATAAACAGAAAACAGAAATACACGTTGACCTTCAAACAAAACACCCTGGCTTTCAGTGTTGTCCCTGAACCATTTAAACTTGCAACGGTTAGAACACTGTTTAAAAAAAAAATCTACATTCAGAAGTGCTTAATTATTATACACCTATTTCAAGTGCCCCTTTTCTGTCCAAGATTCTGGAAAAAATAGTTGCAATACAGCTTTAATCGCACATGGAAGCAAACAGGTTATTGGCTAAGTTTACGGCTCCTGACAAGGACAGAGCACTGAAACAGCTTTGACTAGAGCTGTAAATGATATTAGGATTTCAGCTGATGCAGGGCACAACACTGCTGTAGTTCTTCTAGATTTTATGCTGGCTTTGACTCCTCTGATCACTGTGATTTGGAAAACAGGCTTCTGGGTATCATTGGTCTTATCACATGTTCTTAGACGGTTCACGTCTTACCTGACAAAACATTATTACTATGTTCAAATGTCCAATGACTGACCCATATCACCTCTTAGAAATGGAGCACCACAAGAATCTGTGCTAGGCCCTTGTACTGTTCTCCTTACCTTTCGGTAATATCCTACGTAAAGATGACATACCTTTGCTGATGACAGTTATACTTTCAATTTGACGTAATGATAACGTATCAGCTGACACTATAATTAAATGTCTCAATGACACTGAAGGATGAATGAGCAAAAAGCACTTAACACTAAACAGAGATAAAAGAGAGACCCTGACGTTTTGAGGTCCTGCTAAGAATGCATTTAGTTCAGCCCTCAATGCAGCTGACCTGAGTTCTTTTACGTGACTACCAGAGTGTCTATTACGTACTACCCCTCTTTGCAGCTCATCCCTGCCCGTGTGTCTATGCCCATCTGGGCACCATCTGAGCAGAATGCCTTTTTGGAGTCACTGAAACCTGGTGCATGCCCCCCTGCATCACGCCTTTGCCCAAGAAATCATGCAAGCCTACAGTGATGTAGTCCTACATCATCACAGGTAGATATCACACTGCCATTTACATTTATAATCCCTATATTAACTTTGCATTCTGTAATAGTAACACACCCAGGAGGGACTGGGCAGTCAGTCGGCCTTGGGCCCTCAGAGGTTTTTTCTCCACATTGTGGAGTTTTTGGTACCTCTCCTCCGTTGTCACCTGACTGTAATTTAACTTTAATTATTCTATCCATTTTTAATTCCTTGTAATGATCAATGCATTCATATAAAATGCCTTGAGGCAGCTTGTTACAAAAGGCACTATATAAAAATCAACTGAACAAAACGTGGTTTATTACATGATGTCAGGAACAATACGGTGTGCTTTTTAGGGTTCCAATTGGTCGCGTTACATCATAGTGTATTTTTTGTTTTGATAAATTCCTACAATTTAAAATCTTTATGATTAAACCTTTTCCCTCCTGCATAAAATGCTTAACTTTGCTGCAATCACATTCTTCACAGGAGCAGAAAACAGTTCAAAAAGTTTGTAAACCAAATTCATGACAACTTCAACTGTATAATCTGATTACATGGTATTTATATATTACACATGTACATTAAATTAAAAGTGTAGGCCTGTATCCTTGCCAACATACTGTACACAATTTGGAAAAAACTCCATTACATATAAATTGTAAACTGCTCCTGTACAACATGAAGATACTTCCAAAAACATTCATAATAATGCTGTCAGAAATAAACTTTAAATAAAACAGTTAAAATTACATACCAAGGAATTTGTGAATCTCCCTTTCTGCACTGGCAAATTCGTAAAACTGAACCATAAAATTTTGGTGGTCGAACAAAATACTTCTGCACCATTTTCTGAGCAGCCTCCACAGTTTCCATTTGGATATAACACTGCAAAAAAGAACCAAAGAGTCAGGAAAAGAATGCATGTGTGAAATTCAGAAATAAACATCTAAAAAAGAAAGAATACCTTTCGGTGCCGCCAGTTTAAATGGTAGGCACTGATTTTACCAAAGGGCTGAGCCAGTCGCAGAAGAGACACATCTGAATACTTCTGCAGTGGGAGCATACCGATGTAGACAGACCTTCCACTTGGACCCTACAAAACCCAAGAGCTCAACACCCATACCAGCCTTTGTAAATAAACCATAAAATAAGAACGCAACAAAATGACTAAAAGTACCTGTTAAAAATGTAGCACTTTGTTTTTTGAACATGGAAAATTTATCTTTAATGAATGCATAATAACCAGTTTCTACTCATACAATGGCAGAATCTTTCCAGTGCACTAAGCATAGTTCAGCTAAATTTCCTAAATGTATGTTACCTCTAATTTTTGTACAGTTAGGCACATCTCCACTGAAACAGGTCTTCCAAAAATTTGGGCTTTGTTGCTACCTTTATAGAATTCAACCATCTTATTTGCTGCTTCTTCACTTTCCATCTCCATCAGCGCCTAAAAACAAAGAAAGTCATCAAAAATGACAGGGAAAAAGGTTTAAAAACATTCTAGACAAGGGTTAATACACACATACTCATACACGCAAAACATGGGTGGGTCTAGGGGGCGGGGCCACAGGGGCACTGACCACAGCTGAAATCCAATTTGCCACTTTGGTGTCCTCTATCAATCAGTAGTAACTTCAGAAGTGTGACAATATAAATGTAAGACTTATGGCTGGCCCCTTATTAAATGCTCAAATTTTTTTAAACCCCAGAACCAACTGAGACACGCCCATAAACTTTATACACGTTTACTACATATTCTGCTGTCTTCTCTCACAGATGTGAAAACAAAGTTCAAGCAATGCTAAACTGGCCTTGTTGAAATATATGAAAGTCAAAAAATTTTTTGATTATAATATATCAAATAAAAAGCAAAACCATTAGTTCATGTAACTTCATCCACATAAACAGAAGTCACCTACCTCTTGCCTGTAGAAGGACATTGCATGGTTTGTAACCTTCCCAAAAGGTTCTGCAAGTTCAAAAAGGGCTTGCTTCAGACCATAACCCTTTCTGATGTGCCTTATAATAACAACTTTTCCAGCCTGTGTAAATATGTGAGCAGAGAAACAGATGTAGTCCCTAATTTTATTTCAACAAAACACAGACAAAAAGTACAGCACATAGGAATACTGCACAAAAACCTCATTTTATTTATAAAGAAACTCAGATCAAATCAGAAGTATTGTCTGTTTGTGTTTCCATCTGTTAACGGGCTACATTTCTCTTATTTTTAAGGACAAATGGTTCATTATCAAGCAGCTCCTCATATATTATGACAAACTAAATATTTAAAATGACTTGTTTTTCTGTATATAGTGTAGGCAAAAAAGATATGGCCCCATTACCTTTTTGTTCTCATAAACCTCCGAAGACTCCATAGAATCTGCCAAACATTAAAAATAAACCACAGTGAC
Source organism: Chitala chitala (assembly GCA_025773905.1). Lineage (NCBI taxonomy): Eukaryota > Metazoa > Chordata > Actinopteri > Osteoglossiformes > Notopteridae > Chitala > Chitala chitala. Next base: position 21,209 of record JABJVR010036750.1, read on the forward strand.
TAAGCTGTACCATGAGGCAGTAGAATAATATTGGACACAATATTACACAGCCATTTTATAACTGAGGAAACCATAATTTTATTTTGAAACCTTTGGTAAATTGTTACTGTTTATGATATAATATTAGTCTGGAGAATACCACAAACTCCCACATATGTATAACCATGTAGATGGATCTGATCATCCATCACACCTAAAGACTAAGAGACCACGTAGCTTGTAGCCTATATTAAGAACATGAACAATGGTTAAGTTCACAAAACCTGTAGCATCCAAAGAAGAGAGGAACAAAGAACACTTTGTTCAAGTAAATACCAAATCATTACAATGTTTTCTTTAATCTTAAAGAGGTGTATCTTGCATTTGCACTGCAGCAGCAAATAATAATGTATAACAACATATAATAACAAACGTACTGATAAATATACACAATCCACTACTGGTCAACAGAAACAGCAGTTAAAGACATCACTAAACTGGCTGTCCACACATGTATGTCCACAGTATTGACAAAGCTAGAGGTTCCTCCAACTTCTCTGCCATTTACCCTCTGCTGCAACAGTCTGTTAATAATTCTGTTTGTTTTGTTCCACATTCGCCATGAAAAATAGATGATGTCAAAACAGTCACAGTTTATGTATTTAAATGGCAAATTACAGTTAAAACAAAGTCAAAATTGTGTGAAAAATTAATATGGAATTCATGAAAGACTGGTTTTCTCTGGTTAAAACAAAACTATACTCTCAGATTTGTTACATTATTATGAAAATGTCACTTCCACTGCTCTTTGCATTTACGCTGTTTAAACACAGAATTAGCGGCTGCTACTATGCATTTGTACTAAACAGCTGAAACAGACGTAACACCAGCTAGTGTGTTTATAAAAGAGCTACCCTGAACACATCACCATATATACATTACACACACAAATGTAAAAAATTCTGAGAAATTTCTCAGATGTCACATTTTTTCCAACCATAACAAACATTAACTGCTAAAAATCATGAAAGTGTAGATGTGGCACTTTCAAAGGCATTTATGCAACTTCCTCTTTTACCCAATCAAAGCAAACAAATTGATGTTAACAAGTAAATAGTGACCAATGACTTTCCATTTATAGGTAAAATGTCTGGCACTCCTTTTATTATGCAATGTTATATATATTATATAAATCATTCATGACAACTGAAACGAACTGTAATTCCCTGCGATTAACACACTTTTCATTTTCAGATCATAATGCTGAACAGCCTGCTCCTCACATATTACTGTTTATTTTCTATGTAAAAGGGTACATGCACAACAATGTCGATGTATAAAAAGTGCCAGTTTGGAACTGATTTTGTGGCACCAGCACCAAAATGGTTCGTGTTTTGGACACCAGCGCCGTAAGCCTCTTTACGTAGGGGAGCTGTTACTAGAGGATGAGTGTTTATTAGGGTATATACGGTAAAAACCTTAACACGCGACAAACTGGTGCTGCTCGATGAATAAGTGTGCTCCATTCAGCACTAGACAACAGTGCAGGTACACGGAGACTCTGTCAGATGTTTTGACAATTTTATAGACTCAGAGGCTACATAATGATCAGAATGTTTTTGAAAAGAATTTGGATTGGTTTTACACAAAACGTTCTTTAAAAGCTTTCTTTGTAGAAATAAAACATTTCATTGACAGAAGCTTCACATTTTTTTCATTTCTTTAGTTAGTTTTAACACGTATTTTTCCACAAGTTATCTATATTTTGGGTTACCGAGTAACTCAAACGGAACACACACAAAAAAAAAAAACTTAACCCATTCGAAAGCAGCGACCCGCTGAGGAATACAAAACACACACATTTTCCCTCACATATCCTAGTTTACACATAGTTGCTGCCCTACAACTGTGCTGTCCAAACCTGAATGACCATTCTGGCTATAAGAATCCAAGTAACAAACAAAAAAGTAAGGCTTAACTAAAAAGGAAAAGAATTAATCAATACATGATTCAGACAGAAACCTGAGAACACGTCATAATGGAACAGCAGCAGACTTTAATGAATCCACATTCCATACCAGACAGATTATTAAAATAAAATAAACTTGTTTTGCAAGTACAGCACTTCCACAAAGTGCATTAGAACAAGGCCCAAAGAAAATTTAATTTCATTTGGTCATTTATTGTACTACTTATTAGAAATCTCAGATATTTAAATATGTGGCATAATTTTTTACCAGGTTAGTTTCAAGAAACACATACCACACTGCAGGGGAAATAACTGTACCTTATTCATGTGTCAGTCAAAGAGCACTTAGACACTAGAGATACCAAAGCTTTGTTTTTTTTTGCAAATCTGTGTGTGCTTTGGCACAATAGTTTGGCTTTTCTGACTTACCAAACGGTGAGGAGGTTTCCGTGTCATTATAAAGCTCATCTACAGTAATAAATTCATCAATATTCTCTGGATAGTCCATGTCTTCCTGAAGAATATAGAAAATACGTATCGATTAATATATGAGACTCTTTACATATGCCTACTTTCTTTAAAACCATAAATTGACCACCCTTGCCACACTTCAAATTGCAATAATGGTGAAGGATGTCTAAACATGGAGCAAGGCTCATTAACAATAAAAAAAAATTCTTACGTCTTCATGAAATCCCCCTTGCTCCATTGCTTCCTCAGCTGCAATGTCTGAACTTTCCACTGGTGTAAGTGGTTTTGTTGATGTAGGTGATGGTGGACTATCGTTCTCCTTCTCCTCTACATTCAGCGGAATGAAATGTGGAGAAACTTCAGTTTTTTCAGAGACTTTGGCCTTTACTTCAATCAGGTCTTCAAGTCTTTCTTTTGCTGTAACATCAACATCCACTGAAGGATTATGTTCTTCGGATACTTTCCTGTCTTGGCAAAAGTCATCTTCAAAAATGTGTTGCTCATCTTCCACCGAAATGCCCTGTTCATCTTCCTCCATGTTCAAACATTCCTCCTTTCCATGCACTTTGGTTCTATTCTCAGATGCACCGAGGTCTTTATTCTCAGAAACATCTCTCAGCAAACTCGCACTCTCTTTGCTTCTGCAATGTGAACTTCTGGAATGTTCTTCACTGCCGTTGGTTCTGTTTGCATCTCCCTTTTCATATGAGGCAGATTTGGGACTTCTATAAAACAAAAATTGTGAAATAACAGTCAGAGGCCACAATAAGTATTAAAACAATGAATAAGCGTTTGTGAATGTGTGGAAACTTCAGATAACACTCCATCACCTCATCTGCTTGTGGGATGACAAGCTAATCCGAACGTTCTTCCCATTAATCTTCAAGGGATTAGAGCGGTAATATTTTACCATGACTTCAGCATCTTTCCAATCTACCATTTCAATGAAAGCCTGAGGAATACACAGATTTTGTTTCAAATTAAAAACACCGTATCAAACAGCTCAATGTTTAAATGAGACAAAGCATGTCTGCTACAGTAGAAAACAATAGTTGTCAAGACAACAGTTTGATTAGATTCCTGAGATGTTACATAATTGTCAATCCCAACGATTTTACAACTGAAAGCACAATTCATCACTCACAATACTTACAATCACAAAAACATAAGTAATTTGGAATGTCTTCAACGATTACTGAATGTTTTGATAAGTTGTGTACACTTTTAATGAATACTACTTCAAAGATTTGGACCAAGAGGCATGAGACACTTTCAGATCATCCTCAGTTTATAAAATAAATGCCTAACACTTCCCTTAAAAGATCTGATATAAATGCTAATCACGTTACTATTAAAAACAAGTTATGCTAAAGACAACATTCACAACAAATAATGAGATATGTACATTGTACGGCTGATAACTACACAGGCTTGTATATGTATTTCTGCATTTTGTAGCATTACAACCTTGGATTACAATGGATTTTATTGGAATTTTATGTCACTTATCTACACTAATCCATAAAGACAAAGAGTAGTAAAAAAGAGAGAGTTCTGAAGAAACAGTCAGTGCTGAACTATTAAAAATTCTGTGTGTGAGTGTGTGTCCTATACCTTGAACATCCCCCAGAGCACTGCTAAATCCATATGATTTATGAATATGACACAATGTCGGATCCCTAGAGAAGGTAGTCCACCAAAAGTCAGAGTGGGTACGGAGGGCTGAGAGTCAGAGAACCAGCCGGGAGGCTCCTGCCATACTAAGTGGCTGGAAGGATGTTTGTTGACATTTCATTCAAATGCTGTACCCATTGCTATGGCAGTGCTCCTGTTCGGCTGCCTCTGTATTTCTACAAAGGCTTTTCACTTAATTTTGGAAAATGTTTTTTGAGGATTAACCTCGATTCACCACTCCAGCAGAGGCCCTACCATATCCAACTCAAATTCAAGTTTGCTAAAAAATGTGGAACAAAATGGCTCTGTGGTTCAAAACTAAACTTTAGGTCTTGGTACACTCTACCACTCTGTGCCTGTACTATCATGGTGTGGGGATTTTTCTCACTGGCAGATACTGGATAATCAGCCAAGACTGCGGGTAATTTGGAAGCAGCCAAATACAAAAACGAAACTTGTTTCTGTCTGGAAGAAACCTGAAACAGAGGTGGAGGTTCACATTCCAGCAGAACAATGAACACACAGCTAAAGCTAAAGCTACACCTTAACAGTTTCAAATCAACACCCTGAATGTGTTAAGATGGGCAGCCACTGTACGCTGACAGCAAAATTTAACCCTCAATTTCAGCTACACAAGCGTCGGCTGAATTTTTACTTGATTGTTTGCCGCAGTTCATACAGCACGCGATGGGTAATTTGCCTAAACATGCCACAATTTAGAAATCAGACGGCTGAATGGATTTCTGACATCTGAAATTTTAGTCGACTCTCATGCAGTTTCAGCACTGATACAAACTGATTTATTGACGGAATGAGCCGTATTTCCCTGAAATACATTGCTCGACTACATCAGACTACATGTACATCGACATTAAAACAACAAATACAGCACAGCGAGAATGCTTGGTGTTGTCTGAAACAATAGAAGCTCTTTTGCTTATATGACGGCTCCTCGTCTCCATACCATAACAACCATTAGCATTGCCACGTTCTTCTTTAGTAACATCTCAAAACCAAGACATTTTTGAAATTCCAGAACTTTATTGGTACTACAAGCTATGGACAAAACAGGGTGTATGGCTTGCCTTTGGACATAGTGTGAGCACACAGAGCAAGATTCACTCATTCTGAGCATAAGTGTGACATACCAAATGAAGGAATGCTTTGTACAGTGTGAGCAGTAACACGCATACAATTAAAACCAGCGGAAACCAGTCACAAAACCACAGGATCTGGATGTGTGAAAGTCAGAAATTTATCCCATAAGACTAGCAGCTGTAACAGTAGTCAAAGGTGATTCTAGCAAGTATTGACTGAAGGGGATGAATAGGTGTGATGTATTCTTATTTAGTAAAAAAAAATATGTTTTTAATGAAATTAAGATATGTTAAGAACATTTCCATGTTAAATTCCAAACCCCACATGTTCCTCAGCACAGACTCACACATTTCTATTTACCATTTTTTTTTAACTGTAAGGATATTTTTGGTGCCTCACAGACCCCAAAATTTAACTTAAGCAATTTTGAAAAGGGAGAGGAAACAAAAACTCAACATAAAGAATTATATCATAAACATTTAAATCCTAAACATTTTGTTCTACTGCCACAACATTACATATACAGTCAAAACAAAGCCATTATGCACCGATTGGTTTGGAAATGAAGGGACGACTTTAACGACCTTAACCTGGTCATCATGCCTCAACCAGCCAAGAAACAAACAAATACGTAAAAGCTGATTATCAAATATTAGCTGTTCTTCCAACTTACCTCACCATCTGTGAATTTGCAGTCGCGCACCTCTCCAAACATTTTTCCTAATTCCACCACTTCAGATTCCGTCTCCTTGCCAGGTGGAAGGTGGGAGAACCACACCACCGCACAGCTCACATGCTTTGACCGTTTTTCTGCTTTTTCTGCCTTTTCTGCCTTTGGTGTCTGCACAAGATTTGTTTTAGGTATTAGCGTGGTCATCTCCAGCATCCACTGTAAACATATCTGGCCGTATACATTAATACGTTTCACGGTACAAAAAGAAAAATCTACGCATCTGCAAAATAAGTTACAAATTGCATTTATATCAATAATATCATAATCACAAGACACTTTAGACAGAGGCCTGTGTAAGTAAAACCACTTACATGGATACTCCCAACCATAGGGGACAAGTACAAATTCAGCCTGTTGTCCTTCACAAATGCTGGCTTGGCTGTATAATAATCAACCATGCTTGCAGCTTCTTTATGTGTGCTTAGCTCCAGGAATCCCTAAAATTAAACAAGTTCTTAAAGAAAAGTGATGCACACTTTCAGGAATAACTGATAAAAAAATGGGTGAAACCAACTTCAACATTTATTTCTTGCATACACCCTCCTGTGCTTAATATTTATAGCCATTGTTGACGTTATCAAAATGTACAGCCTTACCTTGTAAGGAAACACCAGATGCTTAACAACAGTGCCAAAAGGTTTTGCCAAATTTACCAAATCTTCAACGCTGACTGATCCTAAAGGAAACTTTGCCACCACCACTTTCGTGCCTGCCTAGAGTCAAAAACACAAAAGACTGTCAGCTGCCAGTCACACCTATTACCCTGACTCACTTATAAACTTTCAGCATTAGTCTCTTTGTCCAAAAGAGTCAGACTTGTATTTTAATATTTACAGTACGCTGCAATAATCTCACACTTGCATTCTAGTTCTTTATTCAGTATTTCGCAAAAGAATTCTACCAAAATAATTATGAAATGCCATGTGCTTTTGGCTTGTTAGATTTAAAATACTGTCACATTCATATACAACATAAGAAATTCCAGTGTAAGATGCAAAAACAGAAATGCTAAATGAAAACAGTTAGAATTTTCTAAGAACAGAGAAGCATAATTAGTCTGGCTGTTCTAAGCAATACTCCATCTCCAGAAAACACTCTGACTTTTCCATTAGTAAGGAAAACTAATAAACATTCCCACTCAGTGCAAATGTGTACTACAAAAAAAAAAATCATATTTTGAGTCAATCAAGCAAACACAAAATCAATACCAAAAAAAATGTTTATGCACCAGTGAGACAGAAAATGCTAAAACACCATTTTGTCCCAAATGGCCGTTGTGATTACTAAATAGACTTCAAATGTACACACCATCATTATACTTTCAACAAAAGACAGAAAGACAAATCTACATACGCTAAGATGACACTGATGATAAACACAAACCTTAGGCTTCCGATGTGGACGGCTATCAAGTGGATGAGGCAGTCTCTCTCCTTAAAAAGTAAAAATATTTTTATAAACATCTATACATACATCCATTGGACAGAAATATTACAAAGGCATCGAAACTGATCTATACAAGGCTTAAAAGGCAAACTAATAAGGTTTGAACAATTAAAAAAGATTTCACCTTGGCTTACATTATACTGAACACCTGTATTGTATTCCAACTATGTTTTTACTGTAGATGTTATGCAAACAATTGTAAAATAAAAAAAAAATCAGAATCGTACATGTATTTCTAAATACAACCATAATTTATATACACGCGCACACACCTATATTTTGAAATGCACCTATTTGATTTTAAACCTTCCTCTCACTGATTTTTAGAAACCCAAATATATTTAGTGGGAAAAAAATCCTTCCTGCTGCAAATAGAGATTTCATCTCATAAAACTGATTCTTGAAATTACTTCACTTTGGTGATAAGACAATCAGCAGAGAGATTCTAGGTGGAAGACATGGTATAATTCTTACTACTAATGCGATAATTGTGACTTAACTGTTGACATATACTTCCCTGACACCAAGGTCATTCTCATCACAGAGACTGCAAGAAAACAGTTAATAATACAGCAACAAACCAAAAAAGTGAACTGGATAACGTAATTGGTTTCATGTATTTTTTATAACTTTTTTTAAATTATGTATGACCACAAATTTATCAATGTATTTTAGTACAAGTAAAACCTACTGGTCATGTATGACACACCAAAATGAAGAAATGTACTGTACTATATTGTGCGAGTTAAATTTTATTGAACCTAAAATGTACTGCCGGTCTTTTTATCTCAACTTTCATCACTTTGAACATGTATTTAAAGTATACAAATTTAGTGATTGCTACAGGCATAGTGGTGTTTCAATGTACACATGTATAACAGAACAGTTTAATGCAGCCTAACTGATTGAGCTAGTCACCGAAACGAGCTGACGACACTATACAAGGGGTGCCTATACCTGCTCAGGCACAGCAATCAAAATATCCTTCAGCTTCAAGCTACAAATAATGTTATTTATAATATTCTTTCTTGTACAGAGCTGCAATTCTGACATCCTAACAGCACAGAAAATTTGACTTTCACTATGGCTACATGAACTGTGTACCTGTGATTTTGCCATCTGTGCTTAGGTTTGAAGTTATTTCACATCACACTCTTCCTTTGTGTCTGACCTCTGAGGACTTGTCATTGGGCCATTGTTCCCACTGCATAATTATGAATAATTTATTCTGTCTGTTAACCTTCCCTTTTACTCCTTCAGGTGGCAATATGCTATAAGCTGTTGTTAAGATGCCCACTGGTCACAGTGATGTGATTTTCAAAGTTATATTTATACTGAAAATACATGAACTTGTTACAGCTGAGCCTTATTTAGAAGCTGGTAACTGAAAAACACAGAGCATTATACACTTCATGTGTATTATGTAGTAATGTATACTTATAGCAGTGCCTGAGATCTATAATGCTCACCATTTTAAAACATTTTGGTGGGCTGTTAAAAATGTTTGAATTAATACTGTTTAAACATATTGTTTAATGTTGATGCTAAGGCATCAGAGTGCAAAAGCATTTATTAAATGTACTAGCAGTGTAGTAAAACATGCATACACGGTGAACACACTCCATCCATCACACGCAGTACACAAACGTGTGCACGCACGCACGCACGCACGCACGCACGCACGCACGCACACAAGGTCAATTTGGGCTGGAACCCCAAGTAACCCGCATGAGCCAGATGGCCGCAACCCAGGGGTTTCACGGCCACAACCCAAAAAAGATCTGATACCAATGTGCAAATTTGGTTTGAAAAACATTAAATAAATTGATCATTGAAATTATGGCAAAATGTTACACATAAAAAGACAGTAGCCAAAAAACTCACAGAATAATTGTACTAAACAAAATGCAGGCCTATCAACCAGGGCCACAAAGCAACATCTTGAAAACCAGATATTGTTCACCACTACACCAAGCATGACCCAACAATGTCACTTCCTACATTTAAATATCAGGTGTCTTATTCATACGTTGCAGTTTCATCTATTCACTCTGTCTTGTGTTCATGACATAATAGGTTTCCAAGGAAAATGGCATACATGTACAAAGGACAAAATTTTGCAGTTTTCTTCATAGAAAATAGCAAAATAATCTGTGATTTTTTTTGCATACAACACATACAGATGTATTTCATTCATTTCAGATGTATTGGGAATGTGTCCAGATGACTAGGTCAACTGTAGAAATAAATGCACTTATTTGCATTAAATGCATCCAACCTATCCAAATACAGTATTCTGAACTGTAAGTAAGTGTGCGGATCAGCCTCACTACCTGAGAGTATGAATCCAAATCACATGTAATCATAGTCATATGTTCTAACCAAATACTTTGATAATTTAGCTGGATTAAATTTACATATAGAAGTCTCACCCTCTTAATGCCTCCTATGTTAAAAGTGATCCATTGCTGGTGTTCGGTTCTTCATTGTGCATTATTTTTTTTTATTAGAACCATACCAATAATTTAAAATCTTCTGAAGTTGATCGTTACAAAATGTGCATGTACAGACAGACAGTGACATCATCACAATTTTTAAATACCACAATATGCATTAAGAACATCCATACAGCAACATATGAAACTCTGGGGATTAACTAACACAAAAAAATATAAAAGGGAAAACATCCAACTGAAAAATTTACAGTTTATCCACAAAGGTTTTAAGCAAATAAAAGATTTTTAGGAAATTATGATTAAAGGGTTCTGTTCTTAAGGTGTTCTGTGCTGCAGGTGGGTGTGTCATCATGGATAATCACAGAAGATTGGTCACACATCCAATTAAGAAACATTTTGGTTGGTTACACATTAATATGAAAAAATCTGATTTGCTTCCAACAGCTTGCTACTGGCCAATCAAAATGACAAAGTCATTTACGTGCAACATATTCTAGTTCACATCAGTGGTATACGAAAAATTATACCATGCTTGTAACATCAGGTATTGTCTCTAATTTCTGATTATATTCCCTAAAATTGACTCAATAAAAAAAAAAAACAAAAATAAAAAAAAGTAAATGTCTATAACATTTCACTAATATTAGTGTTTAAAAAAAAAAAACAGTATTTATGATGTACATATTTCCTAATAAACTAAACAAATACATTCCATTTTGTTTCAACAAATTTCATATCCATCTAAAAAATTGAATTGTTTACATGTAATTGATGGCAGAACCAACATAGTCTGCTGGTTGATAAACCCTGCTGTAGGGTGCGTAAACATAATGGTTGCTAATACTGTCACCATTGAAATAAATAGACAAAGAAAACATTTATTGACAGACTGATACTCTCACACTGGTATGAGTGTGGCAGTTAAAAAGGCAAATGTTTTAAAGCCAACAAGATATCCAAAAATAAATACGCCACTAAATATTTTAACAGACCGAGGGGCTCGAACTGGGGACGCCCGCACCAAAGACAAGGGATTAGCCCACTGAGCCAAAGACTCTTTGGCCCCGAAAGCCAATTGGTCTCATCTTTGACCCTCAGGGTGACGTCACCGTCTATGCAGCCGACCAGCCACCACATGTGGCGGTCGCTACAATATGATAGTATGATATTTGGACAGGACATTATCCCTGAAAGCAGGAAACAACAAAATGAAATACATCTGTGCTACCTGCACTTTGCTCTGCACTGTAGGGCCTTCTATGTGGCACGGACAACCGGACACCTCGTCTGAAAACAGACGTTTCATCATCACCTTGATACGCCTCCGGTCTGCAAAGATATTTTTAAAAATCCCATGAGTGTTCAACATGTATGCACACTAGATAAAAATAAATACCACAACAAGTTATGACATCACTAACATTCTCCGAGGTGACTCATGCGGATCCCAATCAGGATATCTGTTCAAAACAAAAAGAATTCATATTTATTATGGCAAACATGGAAGACCTGCATGTGCTACAATTATCATGTACTCTCTATTGTATATTAAGAAAATATCTAAACAACTATCTACTATCCACTTGGCAAGCTGTGACGTAAAAGGTTACACCTTTTCTGTTTCTCGGTCTAAACATGCTTCAGGGCTATACTGCTCTCTGTGTTAATCACACAAAAACACGTTAAGAACTTTTATTGGTTTCCTGTCGATGATAAGAAGACTAGACAGCTACAGGTCAGTAGTTAAATACACAAGTAAATATTTGAAATTTTGGAAGCGTGTATATAGTCTTACTCAGATCGATGCCGTTGAGCTGCATTTCTCACTGCACTTCTCACTGCACAAGCTAGCCTAATATTTAAAAAATTATATATAAACCCTGAATGAATGAATGCATGTATATGCGTGTGTGCGTGTGTGTGTGTATACACACTCCCTGGCCACTTTATTAGGTACACCTGTTCAATTGCTTGGTAACACAAATTGCTAATCAGCCAATCACATGGCAGCAAC
>JABJVR010036761.1:0-33047 GCA_025773905.1 Chitala chitala
ACACACACACACACACACACACACACACACACACACACACACACACACACACACACACACACACACACACACAGAAGGCAGCATGATTTTAAAAATCATATAAGGAAATTTACAATGTATGCATGTTTTTTAAAGACTGTCCACACATAACTGCTTAGTTTTCCATGTATAAGGATCTTATGTGAGTGAACTGTCAGTGGATAATCAGAGTGCAGGTCTGGCCTAGTCATCTGGCTTGTATTGCCAGTTTTACAGGAAGTTGCCCTGATTGATTATTGTGTACAGCAAGGCGGAACCCACAGCTAATAGTCCAAAGCAGGACATATTTCACAGCAGAGCATCTGTGAATGTTCATGTTCTGGGTTGTGGAATAATATAGGATTTTTGTTTCGAGCTAAATACAAGAATCTAATACAATTTCATCAACGCAACTTCAAATTTGAAAGAGTTTCTAAATAGATCACCTGTTTAAATTACATGCCAAACCTGAATGTTTTAGCTGCTAGAATGCAATATCATTGCAACCGTAACTTGTAGATAGATATACATTTTTTTCATCAAATTATACTAAGTGATGCGTAGTGACTACGTCTGCATCAATGAGATGTCCACGAGGCCTCTACAGATGACCATTTCAAACCGTTAGCGCAACAGGACTTCATGAACACGCTACTGATAATTGTGCACCTTTTGCGCCCCCTAGTGAAATCATTCAGCACTAAAGTAACGCAGTGTTTTCTATCGCCAGCAGAGGGAGAAATCATTGTGGGCTCCAGCCCAAGTTCATGTGCTCGCAATACAGAGACAATGATTGTTGACGTCAGGGCGGCTCATTTTTACAATGAAGTGTATACATCACATCCCCAGTAAGTATGTGGTGGCTGTTTACAGCAAAATATCTCTTTTTTGTTTGAACTTAGCTAAGTATAGTCAGTGAACCCCCCTCCAACTACACACATCACTCATAAATGTTCGCTGTCTTACGCGGAATGGATGGATGGCTGGCTTCCAGTTCAATGCAAAACCATCTGGTCATCTTTATGTTTGCCTTTTTAAGAGTTCAGAACTTTAGAGAGGCCACTGTTATGTTTTTCCCTCTTCTCCATTCCCTCAGTGATGTGTTGAAATCACACACAAACCCCTTTATGTTTTCCGTGCATATTATTTCCTGCCTTCCCATTTCACCGTTTATTAATTCATCCGTGTATTTATTGGCGTGACAGATTATGCAATCCACCACGAATATGCATGCATCGTTCCGTGCAAATAAAATACAGTGCAGTAAAACCAGGCAGAATTACAACTGAAATAAGCGTATTCTCCGGTGCCCTGAGCAATGAAGTCAGAAGTGAATCCTCAGTAAAATGGGAATCAGATTTGATGTCTGGGAGTTCCTTCGCATCCGACACCGATTTACCGAATTACGATGAGATGCTCTGCGGTCGTTTAAGTCGGAGCAGCTTTCTGATGTGAAACCAGACGTGGGAACGGGACGACTCGCTGTGTGGCCCGCAGTATGTCCCTGAATTCCACTGCACCGGCCGTTCGGGGGATGCGGGTCAAGCGCTTTTCTCATCTGAGCCTCTAGCGTCGTACAGATATACCTTTAAAGGGATTATAACTGCCTCAGACGCTCCTCTTTCCCTGCCCTGTTTTCAGTTATACTTATTCCCTTGGAGGGACGCCAGGCAGCCTACTAGACTCGTCCAATTGAATGCTATCTCAAAATCCCTCCTTCTCTCTCTTTATAAGCCTCACAAAGATCACACAGACGATATCCGAATTTAAGAATTCTTATGTATGTAGATCCGCTCCAGGCGCAACCTTTGTGTATGCATTCCTGTTGGCAGTTTTGAGGTTTAAGTGGCGCAGTAAAACTGCGGCAGAACCGCATAAACAAACCGTTTCCGTTGTCTGCACTTCGTAGCGTTTGACCACGGAAATAAGGCTATTTAAGAGTTACCGTGAAAGAGAGTAGAGGGACAGGAGCAGCATTTTAAGTGAAATAACGCTAATTTTCACACGCTACAAATCAGAAACAGGCGTACAAGGGGACAATTATGACGCCGTGGAAAATGCAGTTTGACTTGCGCGTCTCTCCCTAGACTGGGGGATAGTAATCTTATTTTGCAGATCTAAATAGCTGACAGGTCCTGTCTTCTTCTTGACTTTGAACAAGCCCCTTTCACCAAATTCTACATTTCACCAGTTTATTTATTTTTGTCTTTCCACATGTGCACTTGTCCTTACACGGCTGTTTTCCTTCTTTAAGCGAATTGGCGGTAGAACGCTTTTACTGCCGCAGAAAGTGCCTGTTTTAAAACGTAACGCAGATGTGAAACAGTACGTTCATTGATGCCTCCGTGGCCTTGATCCAGGCACTCTGGCATATTGCCCTAAATCACCTGCTTCTGGTGGAGTCTACCTGTTGACAGATGGGCCGTTCATCTTGTGGAGATGTTGAGAACTATGTAAATTAATATAATCCAGATGTTGCAATTGAGGGTGTTTGGCGGTGCTGATTGAGTAAGAGTCGGGGCTAGGGGGGAAATAGAAAAAATGAAATACTGATTACAGAATGTTTTTCCCTTTCCTGTGTTAAAGCTCATAAAGCACTGCTTTGACAACATGGAAAGCCCTGAGTTGTCATCGTAATATTGATCTATGTCGAACATTATGCTCGTCAGAGCAGCTTTACCGGCTGTACTCATAATATGGATACATTTTTTTCTTGTACAACTGCGGTCTTGTCTGGTTGGCGTAACCTCCCACCTGCACAGGTATGAGGTGACCATGGCGAGGACGGGTGTCAAGTAACGAATTTCTCTGAGGGGGGCGTCACCGGCCAATCCGAGAGAACTGGGCCGCTGTTGCACCTAGAGTTGCAGCTATATGCAGCTGTATGCCACACAAGAACATACCAGTTATGCGTGATCTCAGTGGATGTACATTTGACCTTTGATTGTGTATGTGCTACGTGGGAGTGAAGTGTGTGTGTGTGTGTGTGTGGATTGAGGTGTGTCTGTTTTTGAGCATATGCTCTGTGCGGTTGAAGCAAGTAGTCAGGTTGGTACAGTATGCATTTGGAGTATCGTAGTATTATCTTAAGTAGAAGGGAAAAAAATGCTTGGGTTCCCTAAGAGCAGAGGCTTTTCAGTCCCATTTTGAGATCTGTAACGTTCCAGTGTTTACACATAGCAACGATGTCCAGACGTGAAAAGCTGATGCAAGACCACAGCGGTTACATAATGCTAAAAGCCTCCTGACCTTAGAGAGCCGCGACAGTCCGCCAAAATTAACTAGATTTATTTGCAGCACGTGGAAGCGGGACAGAGATTGTTTGGTTTTCGGCACATTACACTATGGTAGGCATTAGCAATGTTTAAAAAAAGGCATATGGTGTCCTTACAACAAAATGAAATAATGTGCTGGTATACCTAATGGACACTGTGTTTCAGGTCATTGTGTGTGTGTGTGTGTGTGTGTGTGTGTGTGTGGTGGGGGGTAGTAACTGGCAGACTGATGGAAGACGTGTTTGGTGAAGTAAGTTGACAGCATGTTTGCACCAAAGTAGCAGAAATCCTCAAGATTGCGGAGCAGTACGATAAATGATGAATTTAACAGCAGTAAGAAATATTAGTCTGGGCTAAGACTGTTAGGAATCCCTGGAATCCTTGCTCTTTTTTTGGAAAAACAGGATAGTGCCTCCGCTGTGTGTCTCTCTGCTTCGTGCAGGGTGTACATTGGAGACGACAGGCGACAGACAGGATCTGTCAAAGCTCTGAATTTCATTGTGAACATATCAAGCCTGTCTCTGTGGTAGCTTTTATAATTTTAGCAGATATTGTATTACATTGATTTAATAAATAATTTAAAGCAACCCTTGCCAGGTATAACAAGAGTTGTATGCTTAAATTCTTTGTTTTGGACGTGACACCCTGGTTTTAGGTATCATTGCAATTAAATGTGTAATTAGAAACTAGTTACCCCAAAACAAATAGGAAGCATAATTTCAGACAAGAGGCAAGATGTACCGATAGCTAATCAGCAAAGGAATTCATGTCTGGCCAGTACATGGACAGCAGTTTGAGCCGTATGTCTTCTGCTGATACAACCAGCTGGGCAGGCGTGTTGGCAGACACATGTGTGCAATGCTCTGGCATGTGAACAGCCGGCGGGGGACAAATACAGGACAAATCCAGCCTTTAAAGGGGATGCCGTCTCGTAGCAACACTTGCAGCAAGAGCATGTGGAAATATCTGAATAGGAGTTCTTGTCTTCCTGCACCTTTAAACATACCATTTGAGTTTCCCGCTTTCTGAATCTCAGGTTTGCTCCTTCTTTTTCTTCTGGAGAAGAAAAAAAAATTAGAAAATCTTAGCATTCAAATGGTGTCCAAAATTTACATTTCAAGCTGTTTAAGATTACTTTTCAGCTTGTGTATTTTATATATACCTGTATATAAAATGTATCCTTCATTTATGCAGTGCCACATAAACAGTTGAGAATTTAAATACGGATACAATATGGCATTTCCATTGTTAAAGACATCCCTCAGGGGTTCATCCCAGGTACTGTCCTAGGACCATGACTGTTTTATTTCCCAGATGTAACCCTATCCTGCCTTGGACTCTGTGTATGTTTGAACAGTAGGAATCTCTGCTATGTAACTTTATATTCTTGGCCCTCCTTTTTTTAGAGGATAAGCTTTCATTGTTTTATATCAGTTTACTAATTTGTTTCTTGGGTTTGTTTTCCAAAACAAATTCCCACATCAGTGGAAAAAACAGATAATGTCATATTACTAATCTACTGACCCCAAAATTGAGCCATCTGTACACCATAACAATCTAATAAAATTGTTAACATTCATATTTATGTATCAATACATTAATTTAACCATATCCACCTAATACCTTGTATATTCCCCCCCTTTTGAGCAAAATAAACTCAATTTCATGGCTTTTAGCTGACAGTTTCCATTTCCGGCCTCTGTGTTAAAATCCTCTGTGTGACACGGTTCTCCTGTCACATTTTCTTTGCTGTGATATTTCCCTTCCCCCGGTTTCAGCACCTGCCAGCTGAACAGCTCCAAGTCCCTTAACTTCCTCCCTTATTTGATGCTACTGGGGGCCTTCTGTGATGAAGCTCCGCATCCCTGACCTCATTCTGTCCCCATGCCGGCAGCGGCTTCCAGTGGGAACGCTTTCCCAGGGAACAAAATGAGGTGGAAGTACACAGGCTTTTTTATTTTCCTCAATGTAATCCCCCAATTCTGATAACCACCATTAATTACGTAACTGTGAAGATTGTTTTTCTTAACATTCTACAAGTATAGCTGCTCTGCTGATGTATAGCTATTCTGCTGATGACAGCAACACTAGGCAGTGTGTGATAACTGGACACGCTTACTCGGCTTATGAGCCAATGATTTACTGAAGGATTTATCAAAAAGTGTAGAACATGCTGGTGAGGAGTGTTTTCTGTGGACTAATATGCATATGGGAGCCCTAGTACTGCTCGTTGAAAGAATTTCTTCAGTTTACAGTTCTCTATTGTCTTCCCACAGTTCAAAGACATGCAGGTCAGGTGAATCAGAAACTCAAAGTTGCTTCTGTGTGTGTGTGTGTGTGTGTGTGTGTGTGTGTGTGTGTTTGTATGTGCACCCAAGAATGGGTTGGCATTCTGTCCAGAGTGTACCCTTCCTTGTGCTGCCTGGAAGGGACTCCAAAAATCACGAGAAAACACCAAACGTAGGCGACTGGAGATTGACTACGAAGATTTGACACGTTGAAGTTGGCTTTTTATTGCTTACTATACCATCAGAGTCCGTCAGGTGGCGCACGATAATCCTCAACGATAATAAATGGATTCTAAAACGCTGGGTTAAGATTGTGGATGAATATTTGAACCAATATTGTCATATTGAAAAATGACAAAACACAGTTGCAAGGTTAAACTTTGTGGTCTCTGTTACCGACAAAATAACTAAATTGTCCTGACTTTTAGTACAAAATAATTTTCTAATCAATAAATCGAAATCATATTAGTGAAGTAAATAAAAGTACGATAAATAGAATTTAATGTTCATGCTGAGCTGTTTCAAAACTGTATTAGAACTATATATTACACACACCCATTTAATCCAGTAATTTCGTTTTAATGTCCTCTTGGCACAATTTGCACGTGGTAGGAGTAGCACGCAATAAAACAACCAGTTCCACTTTGTCGTTCTGCTCGTTTTCCTGCTGTAATAGGAAAGTCTGGCCCAAGTTTTTAAATACTTCCTTTGCGTTATTTTTTACATATGAAAGTAATGTGAATTTTGCTGTAGTCGCGGGGATTAAACTCAGAATCTGACCCAGGACGTAATGGGGTATAATTTTTCTTTTGGGGCCTTTATAAGCATGTATATTTTAATATGAAGACACTTAGTGTGAAGCGTCCTACCATTTTTTTCTATCAGCTTTGAGAACTGGATGCGTTGGGAGAATTATGACCAATGCTGTCACTGCACCGGTGTGAGGGACCCAGTCTCGCTTTTTTTTTTTTTTTTTTTTTTTTTTTTAAAGCTAAAGGATATGAGAAGACTTAACTTGAAATTGTGATTTCAAGTTTTTTTTTATTTTTTTTACTCTGTTTTGTTTTGTTTATTTTTTAAAATTTTGTTAAATCACCGGTGTGTGGGCCCCATTCTTTGTTTTTTTTTTTTTTTTTTTTTTTTTTTTTTTTACCGATTACGGATATGATATCCGTTCAGTTGACTTTGTTATGTCAAGTTCTTTCTGTTTTTTTCCCCAGCTTGTTTTCTTGTCTTTCTTATAGCTGTTTTAATCGATCCAATTTTGTTTTTACACGCGCTGAGTTTGCTTTCGTTAGTGCATCATGTCAGTAAGTCGAAACATAGGCGAAAGTAAAAAAAAGGCCATTAATACAAATGCAAATCCAAATCAATTAACACTCAATTTATAAGATTTAAAAATAATAAACTAGCATGTGATACAATTTAATTACATCTTTAAAAATGCTGACCGATATAAAATTATGTTCCTGAGGATACGTGCGGCGGTTTTTAAGTAACATTCGAGCAGGATATACAGGTATAGGTATACAGACGGAATAGAAAGAAATAATTTATGAATTATTCTAAATACAGCTAAAGTTTAGCTGCAAAATCTGCTGTATTTATTTTTCAGCTCTCATGATTAAAAAGGCAGTATAATTCAGTCAGAAGAACTGAATAAAACAACGCAAATTGCTAAAAAAAAAAAAAAAGGCTTATGCAAGTACTGAAATGTGTGTGTGACCGAGTTTGCCTTCTACACTGACCACACACATCTTAAATCCCGCGAATATGTCAAAGTTGACCTTTCTTGGTGCGCTCATTGGATCTGGACCTTTCTTACATGTCCATTAACGGCTGTTACTGTTCACCAGTTCTTAGCTGTACTGCAATACGCTTATTTAATGTCAAATTGAGTAACATTTTGACAACTAACAAATACATATTGTCAGAGGAAGACATTAAGTTGTAAACAACTTACATCTTATGCGTTATTTCATCAAACAAAACATCAGGAATTTATATTTACGGAAAATAAAGGCAAAGAGACAAAAACGCCAATTAATCATTCTTTTTTTCTCGCATAGTACAAAAGTACAAAACATCGACAAAAAACGTATGTATCCAAAATCACACGTTAACACGTTACCTTAATAAAATGTAATTACCACACATTTGATTTAAAAAATTGTGATCGGTTTATATGCTCCTTTGTCAATGAAATGTTTTCATGAGAACAATGCACTCAATTTAAAAGTAAATTAAAATACAATAAAAACTCACAAGTATTAAACACAATTTCTCAAATTTACTGACCGTTTTTGACACAAAACTTGCACAAAGCAAACATTATAGAAATCAGTCAAAGGGGGTCGTCCTCGACTGCACGCAAGTTGTGACCAACGTGTCTCAAACAGATTCTAAAGCGACACCTGGTGGACTGTTGGTGTGGTGTATAGCACGCTGATTTAGTAGACCACTAACGTAGTCTGACCTAAAGAATTCGGGGCACATAAGGTTAACGAAGGAAAACGTTTCCGGGCTATTCAAAGCCTGAATTCACCTCTAATGTCAACAGGAGTGTTGCTACATCATTGTTATTTTAGGAAGGTCTGCAGTGTCTAATAGAAGTTCACGCTGATTGGGTCATACCTAGGGTAGATAACTTGTCAGTTTGCCAAGAAAGTATGATTGGTTTGAATTAACCATATTTTGACTCTAACAACAAGATTCTTAAAGTGTTGCTAATTTCACAATAAATATTGTCATTTGCCATTTACTTTTACACGAAGTTCTGAGTAATAAACGTGCGCGTTCTCGATTCTTAAATGTGTAGTGAAGTGCAGACTTTTCGTGCACTTCTTACCAGCAAGAAGAATCGTGGAAACAGCTAGGTTGTGAAAATTTATATTTTTTGTATTGCAAGTTCAGATGAACATCCTATAGGTACAGGGTGTGGGCTGATGATAAAGTGACTCCGTTGTTATATTTGCTTATAACGTAATTTCCTTGATGTATTAAGAATGACGTTGATAAGGTAACAACTAAACAGACGTTACTAATGGTAGTTACATACCGACAGCTGTCACGACAACAAGCACGCAATTCATTATAACATCATATTTTATTATACAAACGTGTTTCACCTATTACTCATTATTATTATTATTACTGTTGTTATTGTTCTTATTATTATTATAAATTATTTATACGACGTGCTAGAAATGTTTTATTATGTGTAGAGAGCTTTATTTGTACTGTATATTGTATTGGAACCAAAGATATAATACAAACTGTTGTGCACTTGTATATTACAGAAATTAAGTATGGTGAATAGAATCATTATTTAATAAAGAATTCGTTTTATTCAATAAAGTTTCTCTAACGCTCACGGCAAACACCACTGTTTTTATAACGATCGCAAATGATTGCAAAAGTCTCAATAAACTTTTAAGCATTCATAATTTTCTTGATTTAATAACTACTTTTCAATTTTTCAACTGTCTCGCGAACTTTACCGCACCCGTGGCTATTGAAAAAGCCGCTGAAAGTCACTTTTTGAGATGACGAAATAAAATTTTTGATATAGCACTATATTTAGGGCTGCTGTTAAATATTTAAAATGGTGCATGCAATGAATGCTTACTCTGTGTTTGCATTATACACACCCCCTCCAGACAGAATCGGGTTGAGACGAAACATCTGTGTACAAAACTTCTACAGTACATTCTACTAACCAGCGAGCGTGAAGGGCGAAGCCCTCAAATCATCAATAAAGTCAATCTATGTTAGTCGCCTGTCAACTGTATTGTGTCAGAAAAGCGTCCACAAAAGAAAAATGCGATCGACTATGCTTTTCGCGTACAGAATTATGATATAGGAAAAGAAAAACGGGCGAAAGGGGGGGGGGGGGGTTGAGGGCGGGGTACACAAAAAAACTTTATAGCCCTCTACAGAAATGAGCCGTCAGAATCGGTGCTTCTAAGATGTATTGAGTTTAGAGAACCCGTGCTTCGCATAAAATAAGACGATCCACCGAGAACTACGTGGAGTTGCTTGTACAAACAGCCTGCTTAAAGAAGGGAAAAGAGGGCGACTCGCACCAGCGCCGTGAAATACGCATTTTTAAGCACACCAAGTGAGGTAAGTTCTCTTTACTGATTCTTTTACCACGTGTAAAGGAAGTTGCACGTGTCACACACAGCAGTCAGTCACCGAAAGTCACAATGGCTACGTTGTAACTACTTTAGCTCCAATCTTCTGTTTCCTACCATTAAAAAAAGAATTTCATATTTTATGGTTCTTTTTGTTCCTCATAGCACTCAATCTTGTACGTCTCTTCCCAGAGTAAAATCGGTTTCCTTTTTGTAGACTTTAACCACAAATGCAACTTCGCGCTGTTTTGTCCGTAGAGAGACACGCGATGTTAATGACGCATGTCTTCCATGATCCTCCTGTTAAAAAATAAGTTATTATTCTTAAATCTTCTCAGATGTGAGACTCCCATTTTGGACAATGATTCTACTTATGGAGAAAACATTTCAAACGATGATGCGTGGTAGAAGGCTGCAGACCTCTCAAAGAAAAGACCTAATAAAGAAACAATGAGACCATTAGACGATACGCGGTAACATACCGAGTTACGTTGTAATTATTTTACTCCAGAAACATACGAGAAATGAGCGCAACATTAGAAATATTTGAATCCCCCTCCTCTACCATAACGTAACGTCGAAGAAAATCTTTATGCCACCCTTACTAAATATGTAGCATCTAATGCAGATATTTAACTGAACGGAAGTTTATTACACATATCAGAAAATACAATTAATTTGGTTAATAGCCAGCTTTTTTTCGTATAACTGATGAACTGATGCAATTCTTCAACGACATTGCCAATTTGTCCGTTACGTAGCCTTGTTTATTTATGCATCTGTGTCTTTATACACCGTTCGTGTCTGTGCAACATAATCGTTATCTGCTCACATCGTGAAAACGGCTTAGAAATTTGTGAACATCCAAAGACACATTTGAAGCCCGTGCAGGTTCTGTAGTCTTGACAGTGTGGAGACGATGGTGGGAATGTCTTCAGGGTGTTTTTTACACAGCTGGAGGTCTGCCCTCTGCCCTCCTGGGGTCAGCTCCTCATCTGCATGTCAATTACAGGACAGCCTCAATTTTCAAACCCTCTTGCGGAAATCTGTCAAGTAAAGGCATTTTTTTGGATGTTTTGGATTTGTGACTGTGCTTTGGGTTCTGGCGTGCCATGTGAAAAACAGAACAAAAATCACCATTATATTGCATTTGATGCCCTCTTCCCACCTTGGAGGGACTACACAGCCCCCGCTGCCTCAGAAAGCCCAGTAGCATTGTTACAGATCCGTCTCACCCTGGTCATCCTCTGTTTGAACTGTTACCGTCAGGCAAGATCGTACAGGACAATTAAAACAAGGACAAACAAACTGAAAAATAGTTTTTATCCCAGAGCTGTGCAAGCACTAAATGCAGTGCGATAAGGGATATGTGCAATTTGACCATGGTTGTGTGTTTTTGTGTGTTAATTTCTGTAATTTTTACAGTTGTGTTTTTTACTTGCACCAGGAAAGGCATCTAATTTCGTTGTACATGTCACATGTTCAATGATATTTGATTTAGATGTCTGTGGATCGGATCGTTAGTATTTTGTTGCCTGTGTTTTGATCTGTAACTGGAGGTTATTTTAATGTTTCACGCCCCCTCCTGCGACCTCTGCTTGTTTGTGTTTGTGCACCATATTGATTGGTTTCAGTAAGTACCATCAAAGTATTGTAAACTGTAAAGCATTACTATCAGAAGGAGGTGTGAATGCTGAAATATCGACAGCGGTTTTCACATTGAAGATACGTTTTAATGTTTTATGTTGACCGATTGTTATTCTCTCCCACACGTGGCAGTTAATTTACAAACGCAGTCATGCACATTTCTTCTCACACACGCCGTATGTTTACACACGTGTTACTCATTCTAGATAGAACAATACAGTCTCTCCTAGTTTATTAATTTAACGTATTTTTAAAGGAACTGCTTTCATTGATGTTTTGGAGAATTTCTTAGGAATGCCTGTATCGTTAAACATAAGAACAAAGAGTGAAAGTTTACACCAGTCCGCTGTTTTGCCACCCTCCTTTCTACATTGGCGTGCACATGCGAACATGTCGAAGCTGGGGGAAACGTGAACTGTTAAAAATGTACGCGGGAGCAAAAGACAGACAGGAAACTGTGTTTTGGTTTAGCATCTAATCTAGAGAAAGGTGTTCTGATCCTCTATTTTCATTGTTTTTCACATTAGAGTACTAGCTTTACTATGATGTTAATTATTGCTGATTGAAAATGCAGCACCACAGATTTAAAATATGTTCTGTTGTTATTGATGAAATAGTTTATTGAGGCTAAAAAGATGCTTATTGTGCCAAAGGCACGCTCGAATATGTGAATTCATGCCTGCATGTTTTCCAGTGCTACACGTGATAATGCTGATGGTTTATAATACGGGCAGCACCACTAGACAAATATGCAAAGGTACCACAAATGACTTGTAGTTTTAGAGGTGAGGTATGACATTTTTAAAGAAGCAAGACAGGTTTTCCTGCAAAAACATGAGCGAGTAGCCCACAGTTTATACAAGAGTGGTTAAGAATGTGCCTTACCATTATTAGGGAAATATGACTCCAACTCCACACATCTGCTATATTACATTGGTATGGGCTGGGGAAGGTAACAGGTTTTGAACCTGGATTGTTGCTGCTGGTGTGGCCCAACAAACAGAAGGATTAGCCTACTGAGCTAAAGACCTGAGTCCCTCCTTCTGGAAACAAATTGTACTCCACTACCCTCTTGTAACCACACCTTTTACTTTCTTTGAACTTAGCCAAAATCATTATATCCCACTTCTGACACCAGTGAGGGAGCCAGTGGATTTTAAACCGAAGTCATTGCCACTATGCATCAGACAAGAAGATTAGCGTGCTGAGCTAAAGACCTGAGACTGCTGAGGACTATTTAAATTCTTGTCTTTGACCAAAACATCACCGTCCATATAACTGGCCCACTATGGCTGTTAGCGATGTCAACAGTATGTTATGGAATTATATGATAATAGTCTATAACCCAAAGACTTATCTGGTCTCCATTCTTGTTTCAGAACCTCATCCTGTTAAGAAGGCCAAGTTAGAGTTTTAACAATTACTTTGGTTATCTTACAACTACACTTGCACGTTACATGCATCTTTACCCTTTCCTTCTCCCCCACCAGCACTCTCTCCCACCCACCATTTCCTCTAGTACACACACACACACACACACACACACACACACACACCCCACCATAATATCCCTGCGGCAAAGCATGAAATAGGACTATTGTAGACCGTTAAGGTCCCTCACACAAATGCACACAATCATTCCAGTTTCTGAAATTGCTGAATGGATTTCCTGTTCATTTATACTTTCTTTGCCTTCAGTCTCCATTGTGGATCTGTTTAGAACCAGCCCAGTACATGAAAGAGCTTAAAGCTCAGAATCTGTGGTGCTCGTGGATTCACTTGATGTTTATACATGCGTTAAAGTAGTTATTTTACAGCTATTATCTTAACTAGGGAAATTGAGCAATGCCTGGAGTTAGGGTGACCGAGCGGATCACACACCTTACACGTGTACTAGTGGACATCGTGTGATCTGGCCACGGCAGCAGTTTAGGCTGCAGCAGTGCATGGGGGGGAGGTTGGGGTTTTAGGAAAACACATCTGATGAACATTTTATTTTTAAGGTCACATCATACAGTGTTATGTAATGTAATTTAAATGGTGCCATGCTGGCTGTGGGAGGTTTTGATAGATATGGTTTTTTTTTTATAAACAGTGAAGCGCATGTAAATTTCCAGTCATATTGACTCTGTTCATCCACTTTCCTCTACACCTCTATTTGCCCAGACTGGGTTTATTCATTAACTATCGCTGTTTTTTCAGAGGTTCTGTTGATATCAGTATTTTATTGTAGTTACATTGTTAACAGTCCTGTGGTCTATTCCGGGAGTTACTAATAAGCCAAGAATTTTCTCCCATTATATCTACATTGTTGTCTAAAATGGTAAACATTAGAATATAAACGGTATAACCTATACAAAGCGAAAGTACAGCATATTGGCATTGGTTAAGTAAATATAAAATAACATTTAAAACAAAAAGCATGATAAAAAGCATGGGTACATGATTTAGAACACATTTTAAAAGATGTTTGGTGCATTGCTATCTGCTAGTTTTCAGAATTACGTTACGATGAAACTGCAGGATTCTGGTGCCAGATAACAGCGTTTGAAAAGCACGAGAATGACCACACTTGCTTCACAAAATACTTGGGTTGTTACAGTTTAAGGAGGGCAGTGAGCATCTCTTTCAGCTGATGAAGAAACAAACGCACTCGCCACCGTATGGTCCGAGTGCATCGTCCGCCATTCTGAGCGATGACGCGAGTGGGTGACGCAGTGGCGTGTGTGACGTCTCTCTGCCGGTGTCTTCCCCCCAGTGAGATGGCACCCTCCGTGGTCCAGGCCTTCAGGAGACGATGGTGGATGGCAGGCAGCGCCGTGGTGGAGAACCTGTTCTTCTCTGCTGTTCTACTTGGATGGGGCTCCCTGCTTATCATGCTACAAAGGGAGGGCTTTTACTCGCACCTGTGCACAGGTAAGCCCCGTTTCACCTTAGGTTTTTTCAGTTCTAATGAACCTGTTTGTTCTTAACCTCTACCGTCCTTCCTGTTGTACGCTTCCCCTTTGTTCCACACTCTCTTTTTTCCTCCTTTCATCCTTTCATGTTTTGATTATTTTTTTCTACAAAGGTTGTTGAGGCAGATGATGTTCTCCACTCAGACGCGTAGCCGCTGGACCCGTAGACACTGCTTCAGCGGGTGGTTTTGTTATGTCACACTGCTGGTGTCTTGGGTTCACCTCTCAGCTGCTTTTTTTTCCACGTGAATGTGTGGGTTTACTTTAGGTTCTGTTATTCTGCTTTCCACCCAAACACGGGTGCTTCCTTTTCATTTTCCAGTCTTCTTTGCCCCCCAGTGTTTGGGTATACTACTGTAGGATTTAGTCTGATCACAGGCTTAACACGTGTGTCACAAGACACAAATCTGTTAAGGCATGCAAACTGTGGATTCCACGTTTTGGTATGTAATACAATATATGTGCAATTACTGTGTCATGAACCAGCCTGAAGGCACCACCACTGCACCCAGCACTATTGTTACCAGCAGAGTGGTGTTTGGCAGGAAGTCTGATTATAATACCCGCCCTTTAACAGAGCTAGATGCAGACAACGTGACCGGGGTCAGCAACAGCAGCTCTGCGGACCCCGCGGACAGCGGGCTGTGGCACACATGCACTGAGCAAGAGGAGATGCTCAACCTGGGCTTCACCATCGGGTCCTTCCTGCTCAGTGCCGCCACGCTCCCCCTGGGAATTCTGATGGACAAGTACGGGCCCCGCCCCCTGCGTCTGCTCGGAAGGTAATTGGCTAATCGCCCTAGGGCGTGTTTGAGCACGTTCTCAGGTGAAAGTGGAACAATGTTTGAATGGATGGTGTTCAGGGAGGGGTGTGATGAAAGGTAGAGGTGTGTGTGTGGGCGGGGCATGCCTGACAAGTTTTTTTGTGTCACGTGGCGCCTCATGCTGTGTGGTAATTGTTTTCATATTGCCTGTACTGATGTGTTTTATTAGAACATTCATGCTTATGTCTTCCACGTTTTCGTTTTTTTTTTTCTTTTTTTTTTGTCCACTTGTACAGTTGTGTAAAAATACCTGCACCCTGCTTACATCTTATAATCATCGACTAATTGAACGCCAGGCGGCTAATTATCTTTTCAAGTCATGAATATGATAACATCGGTAAGGGGTTAGTTTATCAGCAGGTTGGTTCTACTTGTTGGTTTATATTTTGTTGAATAAATAAGGACATAACAGACTCTTTTATGCCATATCATGTTGGATTTGTGTCATTCTGGTTACTGAAAGTGACCGAAGTATTTTCTTATTGTTATACATGTTGTATATGCTTCTTTCCTTATACGTATGACTGCATGTCAGTACTACAAAACTACATGGAGTTGTTGTAATGTGCACATCTGAGTGGATCCTGTTTACACTGGAGTAATTATTATTTTGACAATTACTTGACTTCCAGTTATAACGTGGAGGCCTAAAGCCTATGTACTTGTGTATTAAATCAAAGACCTTGAATATTATGGCAGTAGGTAATTCACAGTGCCTTTGTTCCTCATATCACTGAACTCTTGTGAACATAATGCCTCGTTTAATGGCTCAGAGAGTAAAACTCGTGCTTGAACCTCTGCTTCTACCTGTACAGCACGTTTTGAGGTCTACACTCTTGTGTATCGATAAGGTAACTTTCTGACACGTTTTCTGTCTCTTGCAGTGCGTGTTTTGCGTTTTCCTGTGGCATGATCGCCGTGACTGCGTACAACCCCAAGGGTGAGCGTGCCCAGAAATGCCCTGAGTGACTCATTCACACATTTCTTTTTTTGCCCTTTGCATGGAGGGTTTACTGTATACATACCAAGATAGAAGCATGCTTGGTACGCTGTTGTAGGTACTGTACATGAAACACATAGCGGTAAAATCACGCAGCTCAAACCCTCCTCACGTTTGTCAAACAAAAGCCAACGTGGGAGGAAACAGCTGTAGCTTGCTGTGTTTTACAGATGAAAATGACATGCTAATGTGGACCATGAAAACAGAGAAATGAGCTACACAAATGTTTAAAGTCAAGTGCACATTGTTGTGCTCTTGGCTGATGTTGCCACTCACTGTTTTTCCAGATCTGTCCGCCCTCATCTTCCTCGCTCTCTCCTTCAATGGTTTCGGTGGGATCTGTCTGACCTTCACCTCGCTCACGGTGAGGCCAAACACAAGGAGCTCGCTTTGCTTTTCAAAGATGCTTTTTAAACATGAAAACGAGGTCACACGTGTTTGTCGTTAATGAACAAACGCTCTGTATTCATGTGCGATTTTGCAGAGTCCCTCTTTGAACGGTTTTTTTTCCTCTCTGCAATGAAATGAAAATCCACTGATTATTTTTAACCAATAGCTGAGCTGCAACAGTGTTAAATGTATGATGTTTTTTTTTTTTCCACAAATGGTAACTTTCGCAGTAAATATGATGCTGGCTTTTATACTTTTCCAACGTCCTTTTCATGTGTCACATGTGATGCATGCATTGCGGCTTGTCGTGTCCACAGCATGTGACTGTCAGGGTGCGTCTGTTGGTGACTTTGCTGTACTTTGCCCACGTGTATCAGGGTGGCAACAGCTGTGCATGCTGGCATCAGTGGAAGAATGCCTTTCTGTCCCTGTGCCCTCTTTGGCTGGCATGTTTGGCTTTCCATGGCCCACATGGAAATTAAGTCACATGGTATGGCCAATCACAACCTTTCACTGCCCACACACCTACTCCTCAGCCCCTCCTCCAACTGCTGCTAAAAACACACAAGGTCAAATGAGCACCCCACCACCCTCCAAACTTTTCTGTCATGCCATAAAAATGCCCTTAAATAACCCTCACCTTATTTCCCTTTGCCTTTTCGGTTCATGTAATCCACCCAAAAACCTCCTGTGTACAGTTATGTCCTGTTGTGATTCTCAGTATCCTTAATATAATACATCTGGCTACTCTAACATTTGTCAGCTGCAAGACATTATCCAAATTAACAGATGAAAAGGGAGAGAAAAAAATCAGACGGTACCGTCTCGTGAGAGCAGTGGGCGAAACATGTCCGTCTTGGGGTTGGTGACCCGTGGCAACAGCCTCAGCTGGTTTGACCCCGGCCTGTAGGAACGAGATAACCTTCAAGCTGACATCACACAGCATGCGTGTGTGTGTGTGTGTGTGAGACACTGTTCTTTTCACACCGCCCAAAATGGCATGACTGTTCCACTATGGTGACAACACTGACCGTGCTGATGCTGCATATAGTACACAAACAGTGGAATGTTAAAACCTAAATGAACAAAGGTCACAGTGGTATTTTTTTCAAATGTCTTATGTTTGACTATTTGTATTATTAGTTTTATTTAGTATGATAAGCCGTTTTGGCCCTGCCTTATTCACAGTTTATGCAGGTTTCGGTAATTTGACTTCCACCTGAAACCTATGGTGAAAACGCTGGGCACGGTGTGTGATTTTATGCGTTAATGAATGGATACTCGATGATGGACATGCTAATTCTCATTACCGGGACTTGTCCATGTTTACTTACTAATTTTTCCCATGCACCCTGTGTGTACAAACTCCAGTGGCAGAGCTGCTGATGTCTCCTTCAGTAAGGTCAGCATGTACTGGTGCAGTTAGTGTCCACCTCATTAAATAAGGTCCCACCTAACAGCGTAAACCATGAAGGTTGCTGGGTAGGAATACCAAGTGTAGTAGAAAAGGGACTAGAGTCTAAAACAACCCCCTCCCCCACTCGGGGCTTATGCGATGTCACCTGGCAAGTATGTGCCGCAGACAGCAAGCTTGCATTGAGAAGACTCCAAGCCAGAGGACAGCACTAATTCCCTGACACAGAACAGAAACTTAGCAACGTGTGCTGTTAAGAGTGTGAAGAATGCATGGGCTCATTCTGTAACAGTCAAAATGCACACCTGCTTCCTTACTGGGATGAAGGTTATTTATAAATTAAAGCTAAAGCTAAACTGCTTAGTTGGGAGAAAAGACATTAAGTGTGACTTTGCTTACCGAAGAGAACACATATTTAACAGAAAAGAAAACTGAAGTGGAGGAGTTAACAAGACTGGCAGTTTGAGACTGGTGTGTCATCAGTCCTGTTACATTATCGCTGAGGAAAGAGGAGTTTGCTGTGAGTTATTGTAGTAGCCCTTCTGTCTGTGAAATGGGACATTTTAAATTTTCCTCTAAGACAAAGACGATTTGAGAAAAGACTTGGGGTCAGACTGGGTTTTAGCCTTGGCCATGTCTGGTTATTGAAGGAGACATAGGTGGAGACACCGTGTGTCTCGAAAAGGACAGACTGTCCTGAGGCCTGGTGAATGTCCCAGGATAGCAGCTGGACTGGTGCCTTTCTCCCAGGGGACAGAGGGTAGGCGTTTGTACCCCATCTACTGGAACGGCATGTGCAACTGTACAGCTGGCCCCTGTGATGAAATAGTGTGTAATAGTCGGCCCTGACCTCATGTGCCATAAAAATGAAGCAAGGCAGAAAAACCTCAGGGAAAAGCCAGGGAAACCAGGGAAAAGCAAAGGCGTTTGGTGGGTGTGTTTGGGGTGGCTGGCAAAGCCAGAATCCCCAGGTATATAGTGTCTCTATAACCGACTCAAGGTGTTCAGCGACAAAATATCCTGCTAAACACGTTCCCCCATGCTGCGCTTTCAGGCACGTGGTTATACCTGGAACATGTTTCATTCAGAATCTGCTAAGCTGAAAGCTGTTAACATTAGTGTAAATCAGCAAAGCGTGGACAGTAACGCAAACATGAGTTTGTCCACATTTCCTGTTGAGACATTTCACTGTAATCAGTTTGACACGTGTCCTGAGTGTTGCTCTGTATGATAAGAAGGCTGGCTTTGGTTTAGTTCTGTT
Organism: Chitala chitala; assembly: GCA_025773905.1. Taxonomy (NCBI): domain Eukaryota; kingdom Metazoa; phylum Chordata; class Actinopteri; order Osteoglossiformes; family Notopteridae; genus Chitala; species Chitala chitala. The sequence continues at coordinate 19,211 of JABJVR010036761.1, forward strand.
GTGGAGCCGCAACGTAATACCCAATACATGCGGTACAGTTAGAGAAATAAATAAATCTCTAACTAACGATCTGTCTACATGTCCTGGATTAAGAAGAAATCATGCCTGTATTGGTCATGTTTTTTCATTATTAGGATGAGAATCGCTGAAGGTAATTCAGTATTTGTATGTTTTGTTGATTTTCAAAAGGCTTTTGATTCAGTTCATTAAGATTTGCTCAAACTCATACAAGCTGGGGTTCCATTATGGAAGACGTTGGGTTACAATAAATCTTTAGGAATAGTTTAAGTTGTAATATTAATACAATTAGAATTCAGTTACTTACGTTTATGGAAAAATGGTCAAAAGATGTAACATTGAAGCCAAAATTACAGATTTATATTCAACTTAAGCATTCATGTGGTACAGAACCTTATGCTAAGTCACCTCTACCAAGCAATCAAAGATATTTAGTTGCTCAGCTGAGAACATGTACTGTCCCATTGGATCTAGAAGTTCGTAGGTGTTTGTGTGATCTGGGTAAATCTTTTTTGTGTGATCTGTGAGATCTGGGTAAAATTGAGAATGAATCACATTTTGTTTTGTATTGTCCCCATTATGAGAATTTAAGAAACTCTATATTTGATGTAATGTATATCTTGATATAGGAGGTTGGGTCAGGTTATTTTCTTGTTTGTCTTGTATAATGGTGTCTTGTAAGCCCGTGTGGGCTGGACATTTGTAATGTATGACAATCGATCATGCCGTGAAGCTTTTCCTGCCCCTTTTTGGTTGAAAGTACGGTATTGTCTGCCCCCTGCTGGTGATTTTTTTAAAATCATCGCACTACTGTACAATTCGCGGTACTTTGTTATAGTACGTTGGTTTCTTGCGTCCTGGCGTTTGTTTTGCAGTCCAGGATTAATTTAAATTCACACACAAACCAGTGTGAGAGTGCACATGTCATCAGTCTTGTTTATCCAGCGTCACCTGTTGTAACCCGAGATTGCCTGTCCGTGTGTCCTCATCCCAGTTACCGATCATGTTTGGGAGTCTCAGTTCCACCATGATGTCACTCATGATTGGCTCCTACGCGTCCTCGGCGGTCACCTTCCCTGGAGTCATGGTACTGCTGGCCATATACGCTGCACACACATTCTGACATGCCGTCATACACATACGTTCTGACTTATGGATGAGTGAACTGCGTTTATTCACACCCACTCTGTTACAGAATGCATACTGTATCTGAACTGTAGCCGTGTGTGTGTGTGTGCGTGTGTGTGTGAGTGCTGTGGAAGTAAATTTGTATATACATGCATGCATGTACACTGTTACAGCAACCATACATTAATAATGGTATGTGTTAATTATTATTTTTTTCTTTCCCATATCGTAATTGTTCTAATTGTCCCTGTCCCTGCCTCCCCAATGCAGCTGATTTACAAAGCAGGCGTGTCATTTCGAGTGATCATGTGGGTATGGGCAGCTCTGGCCTGCCTCGTGTTCCTGAACTGCTTTGTGAACTGGCCTGCACAGCCGTTTTGTACTCCTGAGGAGATCAGGTACGCTGCAGCATCCTGCTAACCACTGCAGTATTAGGCACACTCTACAGAATACCTTGACTGCCTGCGTTCATTTTTAATACTGGGCAAGGAAACATTAGAGAATTGGATTGTCATGACAGCGTGCAGTGATGTGTCCCCTAACCTGCAGGTCAGTATGTGATGTCCCACAATGCACTTGCTAAGCAACCAATAAATATTTTAATATGGATGAGTCCGTTTTGGGGTCTGTGGATCTGTACTAGTGGCAAATGGGGAGTGTGTGTTCGAGACTGTGGTTTGTGACCACCACATGCAACTGTCTCCCACAGGAAGAAAAAAAAGAGTGACAGAGTCGCTTCTGAGTACAAGAACACAGAAGAGTTCCTCTGCAACCAAGAGACGCCAAAGGATCCGTCCATCAGCGAAAAGAAGCAGGAGGCAAATTGTAAAGTTGTTACTCGCCAGCAAAGTGAGTTCAGCTCGCAGCGTGAACTCAGCTGCCATGCAGAACAGAACTCCGTGACACTCATTTGGGTGCCCAGATATTTAAGATGATAGCAAAACAGGAATCAAATTAATTTCAGCGTGTTCCTCCAGATCCTCCTAATCGCATTGGGCGGACAGCTTAAGCAAATCTCCTGTCTCTTGGAGTTTGCTTACAAACAAAGTGATTGGTTTACTGTGCAATTGAAGGGCCAAGCATTTGATTGGCAGATAAAATGAACGGACTAGACTGTGGTGACCCTAAATACAGTACATGCTGTAACCGGCGACGTTGTAACTTTAACCCGATGTGATTAAATCAACAGCGCTATGACCACATAACGCCAGTAGAGGTCACTGCAGACTAAGGTAATGTAGAACCAGTAGACGCAGAATGTAGAACGTACACGTGCTGTAGACCGTTAGTATAGATATCGCTGATAACGTAGCCGTACTGTTAGTATGAACAGAATGTATGGCAGTAGCACCATTGTGTTGACAGAGATTTCTGTTACACGGATTAACACCAGAAGGAAGCGCTAATTGTAGCAGCACTAACAGCCGTCGTGTCTCATACTAACGTTCTCCATGTGCGTTGGACCCCTTGCGGTGAGCCCCTGTTTCTGACCTTTCTTCTTTCTGCTGGCGTTTCTCTCTTTGCCTTAGACCAGGTCCCATTCTGCAAGTCTGTCTGTTCCCCAATATTCCTGTGGAGCCTCGTGACCATGGGTATGACCCAGCTCCGTATCATCTTTTTTATGGGCGCCATGAACAAGATGCTGGAGTTCCTGGTCACCCACGGCGACCAGAACTGTAAGTTGCAAGCCAGTTGGCTGACAGCTCCACAAGCTGACCAGTCCTGATGCTATGCTGGGGCCGACAGAATAAAGCCAATTTAACTGTCATCTTAATTGAATAGCCTGCTATTGTAATTCTAATTACAGTCCAATATTCTTATATTTCAGCCTCTAAAGAACTGGAAAAGGAAGCACAGCAACAAGGTTAGTGACATTCTTTGTATAATTTTTTTTTTGCACCACCTGAATGGAAAGGCACTGACTGAGCGTGACGATGCTGACCGAACGTGACGGTGTGTGACGGTGCTAACCGAGCGTGCTCGGACCTGACTCTGCGCCTACACCTGTGCCACAGTGACCTTCTACGCCTCCATCTTCGGCACCCTGCAGCTGCTCTGCCTGGTCACGTGTCCTGTCATCGGCTTCGTCATGGACTGGAAGATGAAGGACTGCGAGGAGGACGATGGCATGTGGACCGAGGGGCAGGAAAGGTTCGAGGGAATGGGGATGGGGGGGTGCTGGGGGGACACATAGATGGGCTGAGTAGAAACGGGATGCAGAGGAAATGAAAAAAGACAGGCGCTGGAACCCAGTTGTAGCTGCAGGCCGATTGGCTATGCAGTTCCTCTAACGACAAACTTGATCACCACCCACACAGGCGGGATCCGCCCAGAAAGAGAGACGCAAAGATCCAGAAGCTCACGAACACCATAAGGGCCTTCACCTTCACTAATGTGCTGCTGGTCATCTTTGGCATCATCTCCCTGATAGACAACCTCCCGGTACAGGTGAGATGCAGATGCAGGACACGCGCTGCTCGACGCGTGGTGAATGACGGGTGTTGATGGTGTCCTGTGTTCTCCCTAGATCGTCGCCTTTATCCTCCACACCATGGTGCGTGGTTTCATCCACTCGTGCTGCGGGGGCATGTACGCCGCTGTGTGAGTAGCCCGCCGATGCCCTTATTCCCCACTCAACCAAGTACCTGACCCTCACCCTCCTGACCACTGCTTCTCTCTGTGTCACCTCAGGTATCCCGCCTACCACTTTGGGACGCTGACAGGGCTGCAGTCCATGATCAGTGCCCTCTTTGCCCTCCTCCAGCAGCTGCTCTTCATTGCCATGTTGGGACCCCTCAAAGGGGACCCCTACTGGGTGAGGCACTGGTTCCCACACACACACACACACACACGTACACACGCGCACACACACGCACACACACACAGGTGCTCACCGACCTCACCCCTCTCCACAGGTGAACATGGGTCTTCTCATCTTCTCCCTGGTGGGCTTCCTGTTGCCTGGTTACCTGTTGTATCACCGCAGATACCTCATCAGGCAGAAGAAGAAGCTGGGGGGGAAAGGTGCCGGTACCTCGACTGCAGAAAGCGAAGGTCTGACATCAGGAGACACCAGGCAGCAGAGCAATGGTCACATCGCTCTGGATGCTTAGCTTGGGAAGTCGTGTACCAAAGACGAGATTCACTGCCAGTTAATTATAAACTAGTAAACTTTTTTTTTTTTTGTAATTTATATTGGAAAAATGAACTGGGCAGTTTTTGTCATGCCTTGCTTAGAATTTCAAATTGTACTTCTCTTGAGGTACAATATTCAGTGTACCATTAAGACATTTTTAAGCGTGGCATTTTTATTTTTTGTTTTTTTTTTCTTTGATTCATGGTCAGATTCATGTTTTTAACTGTAGTCAATTTTAATTAATTCATTCATTCATTTCAAAACAGTTACGCTAGTTGGGAGTATTCAGGCCTTGGAGCCTGTCCCAGGCAACAGGCAAACAGGTGAAGTTTGTAGAGATTGATGCTTAATGCAACCAGAGGCATTTCAGCCAATCACAGCTGACAAAGCTGTGTTCCTGGTTTGTGTGGGTATATATGCGCATGTGTGTATATGTGTGTGTGTGTGTGTGTATATATATATATATATATATATGTGCATATATCATGTAAGAGAGATGACCGTAACTACCTCTGTATTACGGAAAATAGTTAGTTCTTCAACTCTAATCTCCCAGCACCCAAACCAATTTATTTTCTGATTTCCCAGTCACTCCTCTGTCCCTCTGTGTGATTTCCCAGTCACTCCTCTGTCCCTCTCTGTGACTTCCCAGTCACTTCTCTGTCTCTGTCTGACTTCCACATATACCTGCAGTTCTTTCAGTCCATCTCACAACTACATTGCCTGCTTTCCTCTCTCAGGTTGTCACGTTTCGCCATATTATTTTGTCAAATAGTGCAATCTGGTTACATCACAGGAAAAAAGTATGTAAATATGTTTTTTTTAGTATTTTGCATGTTTTTGATTATGAATTGATATGTTATAGGGTACATACATATATATATATATATATATATGCAAATGGAACATCAGATTTCAGTTTTTCATTTTGCATTTTAATAACATTGTGGTCCATGTGATAATTCCGGATGTACATTTTGCAATTTATTTATTCAGAATGTCATGTTTGTGTGTGTCACATGAAAAAATAAGGTTTTGTTTTTCTAATTTTGTCAAGTGTAGCGTTTGCAGTATGGACAGACACACGATATACTCGATGCACCAAAGAATAGCAGCTAATGACCAGTGACACTAATATGCACACACATTTCTTTATGTAGTATATGGCAGTTTCACCACAAGTGCCTTGAAACACTAACTAAATGCAATGCCAAAATACAGTGGTACATTTAATAGTACCAGTTTCAGCTTAAATGTGGCAATAGTCAGTCTAGTATTAAAGACTATGTCAACAATTAAATGTACTGTGATTATTTTCCATCGGTACAAAACTGTGTTTTCGGCACATGTTGTTTGAATGATACTTTCATGTAGAGTAACCTGTATTTTGTCCACTTGTACAGCTGGGAATTTGTGTAGTTCACCTTATGTATGTTATACAAGGTGCTGTCAGGGCTAGATCAGTTACACACCTGTATGTCTGGTCCATCAGATCGTAGCCGTGGGGCCGTGACCCCACATGGGGTCACCTGATAAGCAAAGAGGGCCATAAGAAAACGACAAGTTTTTTGTAGAAATTATGTAAATTTAAAATAATACAAATTTTTGTAAAGTCAATGATGAGACATATTTTAGAAATAACTTAAACATTGAAAATATATCTGAACGAGGAAGAAATTTTCAACATAATTTTTTAACAATTTTTTTAATGGTGGGAAAATCAGACGTCAGACTGAAGTCATGTACCATAAAAAGTTGGGAGGCCTGCTCCAGGCACTACAGTATTACAGTTTTCTGTAAGGTGTAAATTTCCGTACTTCCTTCATAGATTCAAGGAGTCTCTTTTCTGTATAGAATCATTATCCTGGATGAAAAATCTGAATTAAATTTTTTTTTTTTAAACCTTAATTGTGCTTGTGTCTTTACGTTGTGTTGTATTTTCTGCAGTGTCACGCTTGAGGAATTGTCAGCTATTAAAATGTTTTTGAATAAATTTCGGGAGCATACGTGTTGTCCCCATTTGTGTTTACACCGAATTCATGATCTGCACTGGTTTTTACTTGCGTATTGGTGGGAAATGCTGTTCCAGGATGCCTTTTCCTGTCCTCTAGTTCTGCTGTGTTCCACTCATATGCCCTCTTCACCAGGTTGGATTACCCAGGCCACGCGGTGCATGATAACAGCTTGCCTTTCACCTGAACTAGTTTTGCTAACTTGTTTCCTTTCGTAAGCAGGTGTCGGACTTGCTTTGTTGTGCTGTGCATTTTAAAGCAGTGTTAACATTTCTGTGGTTCTGGAGGGGGGCGACAGGACTTTAGCACTGTTTACTCTCGCTTGACTTTAATGCGTCCCCAGGCATGTCCATGGGCCTTGTTTGGTCATCCTGGTCACTCTGGTGCCGTGGTGAGGCTGCTGATTCCTCTAGGGGTCCTTTCCCACAGACAGCACGAAGTCTGTGCTCCCATTTCCCACGTGACATGCTGTGCGTTTGTGGTACACCCTGCGGCCTGTCATCAGCCACCAAACCGATACCTGCGCCAAGGTGTTTCATGACTTCCGTATCCTACGAGCTTCCCTCCGCCTACTTTTGTATTGTCTGCAGTGTTCATTGGTTACGCAAACAAGCGTGTGTCACTTATCTTGATAACATAAAGCAATGACTTGGACATGCACAATGGTGGGACAGATTATTGGTTAAAGTGGCCTAACACTGGATTCCAGTGGTCCCTGTACAAATAAAAGGTAGAATTTACCTAAATTGCATCACAAGGTTTTGAATTGCAACTGGCCTGTTTACACCAGACCTTTCCAGATTCTGGTTGTTTAAAATTGTTTCATGTCATTCTAAGTGCTTACTAGTACTTTTTTTTTTTAAACAATCCTCCCGTTCCCCTACAGATCGCTGTTTCATCTGTTCACAGTTAGGATGTGTTGGGTACACACCAAGGGACCCAGGATGCTAAAAGGTCCGGATGCAAAAATAATAATTCCAATTATTGCAATGGTAATTAAAGGGACAGTTCAGTATTAGGGAGTAGGCCCTCTCAGTTAGAAGACGCAGGTGTTCAGTGGGGTTTTAATCCGGTCCTGAGGTAAAAGACATGAACGTCTAATAAATAGATAGGTGGCTCAGATGAACTGCTGAAACTGCTCCACTAAATTTCGAGCTATAGAAACTGGTGTGAAATTATCTGTTACCTCTCATAGTTGTTTTCTGAAGTATGAGTTTTATTAACCTGAGATGTCTTTAGTTAACTCAGCACCATAGGTACAAAAGTTATTTCAACTTCCATAACACAGGTAAACCGCAGGAATGGCACGCTAAAATATTTCGTTTGCAATCAATTTCGAGCTTCAGCAACACAAGCATGGCAAGATCCGTGAAGTAACCAAACAGAAAAGACGGTACATTAACAAATCACGGTAAGAAATCTGGCACAGTGTCTCCTCATTCTAACGCAGCAGGTTTTTTTTCCATTGCCAAGAAAACTGGCACTTGTCTGTACCAATGAGCGCTGGCTGTGCCACCCCAGGGACCAATCTGAGTTCACTAGCGGCACGAATGCATGTCTCTGCTTCGTCCCAGATGACCTCCGAATCTCAACCTTGGACACACACCGGTCACTGTGCTCCCACCAAACTTCCTGCGCGACTTTAAGCACTCCGACAGCTGTCACTATCTGTTTCGGTGTCGCTCCGAAGATGGCTTTGCTCACAACTTTTTTTGCATTTCTTTACCATTTACCGCGTGTTTACAAGTGGCTGCTGAAGCCGTACTACATCGCCTCGCTGGCGCTGTCCGTCGCTTTCCTGGCGGTGCGAAAAACTCCGGGGATCTGCGAACATCTCGCGACGCAGCGCGAGGACGGCAACTCCTGCGACTTCGACTGGGTCAGTATGTTAGCAGGGACCAGAAAACAACATCAGCGCTTCATTTAAAATGAAACATGCACAGGGAAGTCACTTGGGCTTTACATGCCTGATTGTGTAAAACTCACCGTGCAAGGCACAAAAACCGTGCCTGTACACTATGTGACGGACGCACTTCTGAAATATCCAGTGCGTCCTTAATTAGTGGCAAGTGATCAGGCCGCAAAACAAGATGTAGAAGAACACAGAGTAATGTAACAAGTATTGATTGACTAGTAACATTGGGCACATGTTATTCCCACAGAGGGAGGTGGAGATCCTTATGTTTCTGAGCGCCATCGTAATGATGAAGAACAGAAGAGCCGGTACGTGGTGACCTATGAAACCTGCCCAATGCACGAATGAATGGGAGGCAACCAGCGTCGTTTTGTGTTGCGTGTCCAGAGCAGTTGTACAAGTGTGACCGGCTAACAAAGACACTTCTAGGATTTGATTGAGTTGCAATGTGTGGATTTGCCGAAACTGGTCTGTGCAATTCTTTATTTTCTGACGTAATGTCGTTATACAGTATCTGTGGAGCAACATGTAGGAAACATCTTCCTCTTCAGTAAAGTGGCAAACGCGATCCTCTTCTTCAGACTTGACATTCGCATGGGGCTCCTGTACCTCACGCTGTGTATCGGTCAGTGTTTTTAATATTTACGGAGCGGCGTGATGTACTACTGCACTGTCCGGATATTGGTTTTGTCTGTCTGCTCTGAGTTGAAAATCTCTGTTTCAGTTTTTGTAATGACCTGCAAGCCACCCCTGTACATGGGCCCAGAGTACATCAAGTATTTGAGTGACAAGACGATAGCTGTGAGTAGAACAGATGGAAATGTACAAACTGTGAGCGGTCATTGTAGAAATCGTCTGACTTAATTGGGGGTGCTGTACCACACCTCACAGGTGGGTGTAAAGACTAGCAGGTTTAAGACTACACCTGTAAGTGAATTACAGCAGTGGGGCAGCTGGAATCCAGTTTTTCTGCTAAAGCTGTTTGACAGGAAATGGTGCTGTTTGGTAAACACATAGGGAGAGCTTTAAGGTCAATCCTACAGTTGGTTCCAGCATGTCTAAGTGCATGTTTACACACTAACCAGTAGTAATGCGTAAATGCATGAAGCACCGTGTTCCGATTGTGTCAAATACAGGAGGAGCTGGAGAGGGACAGCCGCGTGGTGTGGATTGTCGAGTTTTTTGCCAATTGGTCCCCCGAGTGCCAGTCCTTCGCCTCTGTCTTTGCTGACCTCTCCTTAAAGTATAACCACCACTCACTACCATGCTTTTCACTCAGACAGGACTCTAACATCACAATGGCTAACCGCTTACCCTTCTCCACAGATACAGTTGTGCTGGGCTCAAATTTGGCAAAATGGACATTGGACGATATGGAGAGGTGTCCAGTAAGTAAGTGATCCCCTTTTTAAATTTTTGTCAATAATGATCAACAGCCTGGTGTCACTTTTCCCTCTCTACATATTAACATTTGAACAAACACCCTCCCAGGTACAAGGTGAGCGCATCCCCTCTCTCAAAGCAGCTCCCCACTGTAGTGCTCTTTCAGGGGGGTAAGGAGGTGATGAGGCGCCCCCAGGTGGACAGGAAAGGTAGAGCAGTGTCATGGAGTTTCACTGAGGTAAAGTATCATGAGAAAGCTCTCCACTCTTCCCCAGCCACTGACCACACTCCTACACATGTATATGTCTGTTCTTCCATTGGAGCCTTTGATTGTGCAGAATTGCTGAAGGTGACAGCACTGCCTTCAGCAGCATTCAGCTAGCATTCCCCCTACAATTATTTCTCACCTACAAATATCCTGTCCATAGGAGAATATAATCCGGGAGTTTAACCTCAATGAGCTGTACCAGAAATCCAAGAAGCTGTCCAAGGGGAAGGGTGAGAAGGAGCCAGAACTTCCACCTGTACAGGAAGAGAGTGAAGCAGAGCAAGACAACCAAGAGGGGGCACCAGAGAGCAAAAAGGACAAATAGACTAAAGGAAGGAGTCGTAACAGCCCTTTTAATGTGACGCGGCCAAACCGGAATAGAATGAGATAAACGTGAACTTGTACTATGGGTAAAGCACTGACTTTGATCTGAGAGGAAAAAAAAAAAAAAAAAAAAAATAGATTTGTTTTAACAAATAAGAAATTTATAAGATTTTGTCTAACTCCAGCTGACCTTAATCACCAACACAAAATATACCAAGCAAGTCTTTTGGCAAACAGAGACCTTGTAGAGAACCCTTACAGTCCTCTTAGGAGATCGTGGGGAAATACTCTAGCTTTTGTCTTAGCCCTGCAGCTCAACTTCACAGCAAATCAGTGTACTCAAACAGGTCGTGGCTGCCTTTGGAAATATTTAAAACTACCAGAGTAAAACCTTAATCATGTATTTTAAGCACATGAAAGTGTCTGCTAATGAAGAGAAACTGTTACCAGAGGAATAGAGTAGCAGGGGAACTTTGGACAGCCATGCTCCAACTTAGTGCAGTATACCGCACACTCTAGAACCAGCAAGCTCCCGTTTCACAATTCAGCCAGTTTGTACTCCTCAGCTTGCTGTAGTTCTACAAAGCAACTATGTCCAACTCCACAGGCTTTCCTACAGCTTGAATGCATTGGTTACTGCAGTCTACCTTTTTCATGAACAACCTTTTTTTAAAATAAACAAACCACTGTCAAAGCCCTCGTTCTGTTATTGCCTACAGTCTACCTTTTTCATGAACAACCTTTTTTTAAAATAAACAAACCACTGTCAAAGCCCTCGTTCTGTTATTGCCCTCGTGTGACTTGATAGGTGTACGTGGCGCAGTAGCCCCAGAAAGTCATCGGTGTACTCAGTGAACACGTTCTTGTTTCTGGGCTTCGGGTGTTGTGACACGAGACCCAGTATAGAGTCTGTAACGCCCCCATGATTGCATTCTGACATTCATACCACTGTATATATGCAGCTTTGCTCATGTAGACATTTTATTCTCAAGTTTTCATCAATACACGCATTTTGTAAGGCAATTTTTCTTGGTCATTTAGATTTTCAGAGCACCTCTGAAGACCATTTCACTGTTTAAAACCTCACGTTTACACATTTTGGCCAGACATACCCCTCAGACAGCAAATACATTCCCTGAAAAGTTGCATTTCAGACATCCTTCAGACCGGGACCAGTCTACCAGCTTTTCTCTCTCTGTCTGCATATTATGCTACAACAGCTTGAAAACAGTACAAGCTCTTAAGTGGTTTAACTACTACATGAAGAAAAGTGCATGTTCAGCTCCACAGGCCAGAGCAACATCTGAACCGCTGTACACAGACTCCATCTGGGAGCTGTGCAACTGAAATACAGTGGACATTATAAAGAGAGGGGATCATGGGAAGGGTAGTCCCCAAACACCAGTGAAAAGCTGGGGGGCGAGGGAAGGAAAAAAAAAAAAAAAAAAGCTCAGAAGAAAGGGGGTGGGGTATGGAAGGAGGGTAGGGACTGCTAAAACTGCTTTTCTGCAGATGTAAGCCCTAAGATCTTTGAGCAAAGCAATATTCAAATATACTTTGCCATTACTTTCACTCACTCACTCGCGCACGCGCGCACACACACACACACACACACACACACACACACACGGTGAAAGTCCTAGCCAACAATGTGCACATGACCAACTGCCTAAATTACAGTGATTTGCCACATCCTTGCGCTCAAATAGCTATTGAGAAAACAAAACAGAGGTGATGTAACCATGTTTATTTCCGAGGATTTATTACGGATGGTCAGCCATAAACTCTAGCCCACTGTCCTGCATCTGCAAACAAACATGTCAGGCCGCCCTATGTGTCTGCCCCCCCCCCCCTTTATTAAAGATGTCTAAAACTTTAGATCTCCAGTTTCATTAAGTGGTCTGGCTGGCTGTCAATCAAAACCTGTACTATTCCAAAAAAAAAAAAAAAAAAAAAAAAAAATTGCTGCCAGTAAGCAAGCATTTAAAGCAACTGTGTTGGACAGGTAAAAGTGAAAAACCACAGGACAGAAAAACAACATCTGAGCTTAGCTTTAACCACCAAAACCGTATAAAATTATGCTAAAATTCAAGCCAAAACACCTTTGCATTATTTCCTTCTTCGAGGTCCTGTTTTGCAGTTCTCTTTACCCAGTGTCTGATTGGTGTCCACCATTAAAACGACCTGGCATTTTCCCCCCTCATAGAATACCTTGATGCAATTACTTGAGCCAACTTCTTGATTTACCACAATGTTAAAGACAGCAAATGGAATATAAAAAAAAAAAATAAAAATAATTCAAATTAAGCTACAATAGACAATTTGCATACAATACCCTTGATTTTTTTTTTTTTAAATGATATCCCACAAAGATGTTTTGCGGTTACATTGCATTGTGTTTTTGGCTTATCCTGTATTGTCAGTCAGAATCAAGGTCCCTGATCTCCCAGCCATCTTTGGGCATGAACTCCGTTAGAGAGTAACTGGCTGATACAGCAGCCTGTAGAAATTAACTGTACGTGATTTATTCAAAACCCATTAACTGCTTAGAATGTCTACGGCCATCTGGACCGGCCGAACTGAATTCGCACACGCAATAGAAAAATAAAAACTGTGAAGTGAAATAAAAATATTTTTCCCCAAGGAATCTAAATACCATCTCAAAAAAATGTTTGCTCCATCAGTAATGGCTGAAGTCCATCTACACTCCACTTGTGCACTTTTCTACTAAAGCTTGGTCAGGCATTTGACGGGCGGGTGGTCAAGCTCAGTGAGAATTCACGTGGCCCGTACCGAGAACTCCCGCCGATTAAAGGAAAATAAAGCGCACGAGACCACACTGCCAGCTGTCTGCTTGGTCAGAAGTCAAGGCCATTCCCAGCTCGTGCAGAGGTTACGTTTGTTTTTATACGTGTGAACAACTAATAGATATTTCGTAATAAAATGCGTATATTTCAGCCCTATCTCCTCCTGAAGGACCTGGCCATTTTTTCTCCCACAGGCACACAAGATATTTGTTGCTTTAGGAGATGGGTAAGCAGACGGCATTCCTTTCATTGGTTGATGGTCTGAGTCATCCATTGTAGGTTTGTAAGGTGGTTCTCAAAAAAATAAAATAAAAATACACCCACCCCCCTTACACGTACATGAATCTTCATTTGTGCATGTGTGAACCACAGGATTATTGAAACTGCTGCAGCAGGCCACGTAACTGCCGTACTTCGTGAGTCCTGTCTTCCACAGCAGAGGACACACGACGTGTCTGCTCAGGGACGGGAGTCATTCTCCTCAAAGGCAGGGGAGCATGTCCACTTATCGCCCATTTCAGCCCACGTGGCATACCATTCCCCGAGAGGCAAGGAGACGGTGGTTTAAAAAAAAACGCAGCGTATCCGTGCTCCGACATCCGCTGAACTGCCTGCGGCTCACACAGAGATCTCATAGGTGGTCCCTCCCACGCCTGTCACCTTCTTCACCCCTCCCCCCTGCTTGTGGGTGGGACCGAGCGCAGGAGGAGCGGCACTGTGATTGGCCGGTCCGGACTTGGCTGGAGATCCGACCGACGGGGAAGCAGTTGCAGGGGGAGGAGGAAGATGTGACTGAGCAGCTCTGGCGTGTCCATTCAGTCTGTTAAAGGACTTCATCTGAATCTC